>JAMPIV010004027.1:565000-577011 GCA_024509875.1 Oreohelix idahoensis
CAAAGTTTGATCTTTGAACAACTGATGTGGGAACTTGTAATGTTTGTCACAAAGTTTGATCTTTGAACAACTGATGTGGGAACTTGTAATGTTTGTCACAACGTTTTATCTTTGAACAACTGGTGTGGGAACTTGTAATGTTTGTCACAACGTTTTATCTTTGAACAACTGGTGTGGGAACTTGTACTAATTATTATTTGGTAATTTCCTGTCTTTCGTACCTTTTTGCTCCGCAGTGAATATATGTAGTTAGGTGTTGTTTCGTAGCGCTTAGGGTTAGGATTAGAATTATGGTTAACACTAACCCTAATCCTAACCCTAATCCTAACCCTAAGCGCTATGAAACAACACCTAACAATGCATATTCACTGTGTAGCAAAAAGGTACGAAAGATAGGAAATTACCTATTATTTTGTTCAGTATGAGCTGATAAGGATTGTTCCAACTTGTTCCTCACTGATGTCTTTGTGATTACCATAAATAAAACAAAGTTCAATAATAATAATATTTTAAAAAAAAAATGTAGTCTATGATCCTATTCAATGTTAGATCCCAACTTGTGGGAGCGAACAAGTTGTTATAAAAATATAATGTTTACAGCAATGTACATACGCAAAATGTGCAAAGGGACATCACTCTTACAATTTGGGTGTGGTGAGAAGAAAAATTGTATTTTCTTTATTCAGTTTTATCATGGTCCTAATTGTTTATTTATACATATTGTATGTCCAAATAATTTTGGAACTGGCTAAGGGATAGAAAAAAACGTTTTCTTTTTTTAATTGTTGTTGTTGTGTATCAGAAGTTTAAAATGGAGGAAGGAGAACTGATAGGAATATATTTCACTTTTAAAATATGAGCTGATAGAAACTACTGCACATATATGATATTGGATAAAGAAAGGAAACCCGAGGCCTGTAAACAGTAAATATTGCGCCATTAATAGGCTGGACTGCCCATGGTAAATTTCTGGTGTTATGTGTCGAAGCATCATTTTTGGTGATGCCTAGATGGCAGGGAGGATAGTGTGATTCGCTTGCATAGCTAGGCGGGGTTGTCGCACGGAAGGTCCTGGGTTCGAGTCCTGGGTAAGCCACTCACGTCTGTTGTTTTTCTGTTGTCTAGTTTTCTACTTCTTTATTTCTTACGAGTGCCTGAAAACATACCTTTACGTTTGTCTAATATTTATTTACTGGATAAACAAGACATGTCCCATACAGTTCCCAAGGGTCTTTGAGGAGACAAAGAATAGCGATACTGCCCCTCAGGTATGTTGTCAGAAATGACTAATAAAACATTGTTCATGAGGTTTGCAACCTCAACACATAAAACATTGTTCATGAGGTTTGCAACCTCAACACATAAAACCAACTGCTACAGGAACCACCTGCTGCAAAAAAACATGAACGCTAGGAGACCAACTGTGGTGGCAGCTCTATGCTCCACAGGGAGTAAAAAGGGACATGACTAAGAAAACATGGAAAGACAATCAACAGATGGCATGGGAGAGGGAAGCTAGGTATGAATTACGTTTATGGCCAATGCTCGGGGGGGGGGGGGGGGGGGAAGAGGAGAGGTGAAGGGCAATGGTAATTATATAATATCAATAATATTCATTTTATAAATATTTAACCCATGACTAGTTGTGCTACTAATAAAGACCACTGATTAAAAACAAGAGGATTACATTATAAAGAGAACAAATACTAATTAAAAAAATAAAAATTATCCACTGCTAGGAAATATGGAAATATTGAAATAGGCCTATCACTAATACACGTCTGTTATCCTTTATCCAACACCCTCAGGGATAACCTTGCTTTAGAAACTGGATTTTTTTTTGGTTTTCAAATTTGGCCCAAATCTTTAGAAAAGTAGCCCAAGTTTGTCCAAAATAGCCTAAGTCGCCCAATCTGCATTAAAAAAAAAAAAAAATTGCCTAAAATCGCCCAAATTGTGATCAAAAAGTGGCTCTAAGAAAATTTTTGATTTTCAGAATGCTTTCGTTTTCTGGGGTCCAGATAAAAGGTTATAGAGTACTATAAGAAATTGTCAAGCAAGGAATTGTTAGATGAGTACAACTGGCAAGGTTAATTCTTAAAACAAATCCTGGTTCTTTAAAACATAGAACTGTTTATTTAAATGAGGGTCTGGTAGAAAACTGATGGAAAGACAACAGAAAGTGCTGGAAACACATGGAATAAAAACAAAAGGCATTACACGTAAATAAAGAAAACAGAAAATCCTTTACCATCACAATGAGTCGGTGGCTTTCAAAATCAGGTAAAAAACAAAGCAAGTAGAGGAACATGTGGTGTGAACAAAATAATTATGGGTGAATAAAGGATACATTGAGAAAATCCTTTACTACACAAATAGGCAGTGGCTTTCATTATTAGTATACATGTGAACCTGGTAAACAAGAATCAATCAGGTAAAAAACTAAGGGAAAGAAGAAATAAAATAATGTAACCTCTGGATTGGAAAAAAAAAAAAAAAATTAAATGTAAATTTAGGAAACAGTGAGAAAATCTACCAATACAACGAGGCAGTGGCTTTCATACCGTAAAATCTCGCGTATAATACGCACAATTTTTACTCATTTTTGCCAGCTAAAACTCGGGTGCGTATTATACGCGAGTACTAAAAAATACGTAATTTTCGATATCGAAAGTAACCTACATTGGAAAGTCTGTCAAGTTTTTGTCACAATTTGAGAGTGAAAATGGCGCAAAATTGAATGTGCCATGTGTTTTCTTATGTGTCAGACATTGTTGCAAAACGCATTTCGCACTCTTGGTCTTCAATCTGTTTTGATATTAAGCTTGGTTGTGAAGTTTGTCATTTGATTATTTTGAGCCCTAAAAATGAATTCGAGAAAATGTTGTACAGCAGCAGAAAAGCTCTTAGTGGTAAAATATGCAGAATCTAACGGCAATCGGGCAGCAAGTCGACATTTTTCCATTAACGAGTGCAACATTCGATTATGACGAAAAAACAAAGAGGCACTGCAAGTGTTGCCTAGTAAGAAAAAGATGAATCGTGGGTCACCACCAGATCTTCCAGACCTAGAAAAAAACATTATTTGAGTGGATAGAAGGCAACAAGGCATCGGTGTTCCATGCATTGAAATCCGACTTAAAGTTCTGGAACTTAAAAAATCTCGTACAGGCACAACAGCATTTAAAGCATATGGATGGGCAGTTCGTTTTATGAAGCGACATGGTCTTTCAGTTCGTCGAAGAATTACTATCGCGCATCATCTTCCATCTTCTTTCAGTTTTTTAACAAATGTTTCATAAAATAAAATCTTGAAAAAATTATGGTGTGTATTATACACGAATTTCCATTTTACCAGAAAATTTTGGGCTAAATCAAGCATGCGTATTATACACGAGTGCGTATTATATGCGAGATTTTACAGTAATCAGGTATAACAAGTGACGAAAATAACTAGCAAATAATGTAGTGAAAAAAAAAGGCAAAGGAAACAGTGAGGAAATACTTCACCATCACAATGAGTTGGTGGCTTTCATAATCAAGTATAAATCAGTGAGAACGAAAAGCAAATAGTGGAGTAAAAAAGAAAAAGATCAAACTAGAAGCAGTGAGAAAATATTTTAGCATCAAAATGAAGCAGTGGCTTTCATAATCAGGTATAAAAGTGAGGAAAATAACAAAGCAAACAGTGAAGTGAAAAAAACGATAACTGACACTATGAGGAAATACTTCACTCTCACAAGAAGTTAGTGAGTTACCCTGAACCCAAGGTAGAAGAAATAGAAGAATACCAGAAGAAGACCAAATATACATGGGATAGAGCAGGAACTTATTAAATGAATGTCATATTCTGCTCCTATGTGAACAGGGGGTCACCATTTCAGTTAGCCCCCATGCCTGAAGTGTATGCCAGAGTACTTCATTTGCTCTTGTAGTGAGTATTTGTTATACATAACTTTAAAAGCACATATACACAGCAAGGTTAAACAAAACAAACTAGTACTAAGGGAAGTCTTAGTAAAGATGGAATGTGGTGCACAATATGCATTATCATTTCATTTCTCACTCCCTATGGAGCATAGAGCTATCACTGCAGTTGGAAGCCTGTACCAAAGCATTCATGTGCTTTTGTTGTGGTAGTTTCTGTAGCTTTTACCTTGCATAATGAAACTGTCAAACCCAGACACACTGCCATATTAGTTGACTCATATGACATGCTTGAGGGAGCAGTATTCTGATTCTTTGACTCTTCTGTGACCTCCGAGAACTATACTGGGCGATATATCCTATATGGTAATCCTACTGCAAATAAAGCCATTTGGGTGAGAAGTGTTAGAGACTTTAGTATACTAGGTCTCAGCTTTATGAGGTGGAGTGACTGTATCCCTACCTCATTGCCTTTGTCTCCCCTAACCCAAAAGCAGAGTCAGGTACCCATTTACAGCTGAGCAGCCTGAGCGTGACTTTGCCGTGGGAAATGATTGCTCAGTTGAAATGAAGAAGAGTGGGATGTGTTCTTCGAAGTCATCCTAATAATTCAGCCAAGTCGTTAGGGTTGGGATTAAGGTTAGGGTTAGGATTACTTTCTTGAGGCCATATCAAACACATGGCCCACCATTCTTCACTTCAACCTAAATGCTCTAACCACTCTGCCACCTTGTCAATATACACTACAGTCACTGAAAAAAAAAAAACCACTATCATTAACATTAAGTTTTCAAATATATGGTCTGGAATAACCAACATTGAATTGATAACAAAATACAGATATGCTGTCTGGAATAAAAGATGATACAAGTATATCAAAATTATAACCAAACTAAGGCAGAATGAGGTGCTTCATGCTCAAAAGAAACTAGTGAGAAAACTAATTGCTAAAGGACCTGCTATCTGACCATATATAACAATTTTTTTAATGATTATAAATGAATTTACAGTGTTAGATTACATAGAGACCTGAAAATTATTTGTAAATAAATCTTCGCCATTATCATCCACCACCAAGATGACACGAGTAAATAATAATGTTCATTGAGTTCTATATGTACATTGTGCTAGTTTCATTAACCATCCTTCAGCTCCTCAAGGAGCATAAACCTTCAGCAAACTTATCCCAAGTCTTGCTGTCCTGTGTCATCAGCTGTAGGTCTTGCTGTCCTGTGTCATCAGCTGTAGGTCTTGCTGTCCTGTGTCATCAGCTGTAGATCTTGCTGTCTTGTGTCATCAGCTGTAGGTCTTGCTGTCATGTGTCATCAGATGTAGGTCTTGCTGTCCTGTGTCATCAGCTGTAGGTCTTGCTGTCCTGTGTCATCAGCTGTAGGTCTTGCTGTCCTGTGTCATCAGCTGTAGGTCTTGCTGTACTGTGTCATCAGCTGTAGGTCTTGCTGTCCCGAGTCATCAGCTGTAGGGCTTGCTGTCCTGTGTCATCAGTTGTAGGTCTTGCTGTCCTGTGTCATCAGCTGTAAGTCTTGCTGTCCTGTGTCATCAGCTGTAGGTCTTGCTGTCCTGTGTCATCAGCTGTAGGTCTTGCTGTCCTGTGTCATCAGCTGTAAGTCTTGCTGTCCTGTATCATCAGCTGTAGGTATTGCTGTCCTGTGTCATCAGCTGTAGGTCTTGCTGTCCTGAGTCATCAGCTGTAAGTCTTGCTGTCCTGTGTCATCAGCTGTAAGTCTTGCTGTCCTGTGTCATCAGCTGTAAGTCTTGCTGTCCTGTGTCATCAGCTGTAAGTTGATGTCCTGTGTCATCAGCTGTAAGTCTTGCTGTCTTGTGCCATCAGCTGTAGGTCTTGCTGTCCTGTGCCATCAGCTGTAAGTCTTGATGTCCTGTGTCATCAGCTGTAGGTCTTGCTGTCCTGTGTCATCAGCTGTAGGTCTTGCTGTCCTGTATCATCAGCTGTAGGTCTTGCTGTCCTGTGTCATCAGCTGTAGGTCTTGCTGTCCTGTGTCATCAGCTGTAAGTCTTGCTGTCCTGTGTCATCAGCTGTAAGTCTTGCTGTCCTGTGTCATCAGCTGTAAGTCTTGCTGTCCTGTGTCATCAGCTGTAAGTTGATGTCCTGTGTCATCAGCTGTAAGTCTTGCTGTCTTGTGCCATCAGCTGTAGGTCTTGCTGTCCTGTGCCATCAGCTGTAAGTCTTGCTGTCCTGTGTCATCAGCTGTAAGTCTTGCTGTCCTGTGTCATCAGCTGTAGGTCTTGCTGTCCTGTGTCATCAGCTGTACGTCTTGCTGTCCTGTGTCATCAGCTGTAGGTCTTGCTGTCATGTGTCATCAGCTGTAAGTCTTGCTGTCCTGTGTCATCAGCTGTAGGTCTTGCTGTCATGTGTCATCAGCTGTAGGTCTTGCCATCCTGTGTCATCAGCTGTAGGTCTTGCTTCCTGTGTCATCAGCTGTAGGTCTTGCTGTCCTGTTTCATCAGCTGTAGGTCTTGCTGTCCTGTGTCATCAGCTGTAAGTCTTGCTGTATTGTGTCATCAGCTGTAGGTCTTGCTGTCATGTGTCATCAGCTGTAGGTCTTGCTGTCCTGTGTCATCAGCTGTAGGTCTTGCTGTCCTGTTTCATCAGCTGTAAGTCTTGCTGTCCTGTGTCATCAGCTGTAAGTCTTGCTGTCCTGTGTCATCAGCTGTAGGTCTTGCTGTCCTGTGTCATCAGCTGTAGGTCTTGCTGTCCTGTGTCATCAGCTGTAAGTCTTGCTGTCCTGTGTCATCAGCTGTAGGTCTTGCTGTCCTGTGTCATCAGCTGTAAGTCTTGCTGTCCTGTGTCATCAGCTGTAGGTCTTGCTGTCCTGTTTCATCAGCTGTAGGTCTTGCTGTCCTGTGTCATCAGCTGTAAGTCTTGCTGTATTGTGTCATCAGCTGTAGGTCTTGCTGTCATGTGTCATCAGCTGTAGGTCTTGCTGTCCTGTGTCATCAGCTGTAGGTCTTGCTGTCCTGTTTCATCAGCTGTAAGTCTTGCTGTCCTGTGTCATCAGCTGTAAGTCTTGCTGTCCTGTGTCATCAGCTGTAGGTCTTGCTGTCCTGTGTCATCAGCTGTAGGTCTTGCTGTCCTGTGTCATCAGCTGTAAGTCTTGCTGTCCTGTGTCATCAGCTGTAAGTCTTGCTGTCCTGTGTCATCAGCTGTAAGTCTTGATGTCCTGTGTCATCAGCTCAAGGTCTTTCCATGTCTCCTCCACCCCTCCTCATTGTCTGTCTCTATTTCTCTTATTGTGCTAGTTATTTATTTTTATTTCCCATATATTTATTTATTTTTAGTTCCCATATATTTATTTATTTTTATTTCCCATATATTTATTTATTTTTATTTCCCATATATTTATTTATTTTTATTTCCCATATATTTATTTATTCATTTTCCTTTCGTTTGCTCCTTAGGGAGCATAGAGCCACCACTGCAGCTTGACCCCTTGTAAGAAATCTACATCCGCGCACGAGCTCTTAATGCAGCAGTTTCTGTACTACTTTGTTTCACATGATGAGGTTACCAACACCATGCACAGTCTCAGAATTATAGCCTTGCCCTACCTGTCTGAGAGAACATTAGACCTATTCTTTCTGTCCTCACAAACTTCCAAAACCATACATCTGTGGCTGTCATATTTTGGTTCATCGCAGGCCATAACACCAGACCATTTTGTTCGTTATTTCATTTGATATTCTCTGCTGTGTTTTAGTAGCTAGCTTATCTGCACTGATATTTCTTTCTTGTTAAGTACAGTTCTATTGCATTTCACGCAGATTCAGCTTTTCACGGTGGTTGGCCAAGAAGGTGACATTATAAAAAGCCTTCATTGTAAATTATGCTAATTATTTACAGGAATTTTTTATAAATACTAAAAGATTATTTTTTTAAACTATGAAAACGTAAAATAAGGGCAAATAATAAATAGAATATACAGAAATAATAATAAAAATGAAGATAAAACATAACACATACTTGGTGTATGACAGCTGAGGGCTGTCACCTCAGGGGCACATTTCTATAGTCAGTTATGACTGAAAGGGCTTTTATTACTTGGTAACTAAGCAACAGTCACTTTTGTGTGTTCAGTTTCAATACTTACCCTGTACATGTTGTCAAATTGTCATTTTTTCTTTACACTGTTGCGTGGATGGTGGAAGAAAAACACCGTCTGAAGCTTACGGGAATTCTCATGTGGGTGTTTCAATACATCATTGTTTTATAAAATTTGTTTAGTATATCTTAGTTTTGTGTTTTTTTTTCTATTTTGCCATCTTGCTCCTTTTCAAACAGGCAAGGCTTTTTTGTATTATTGTGCTGTAAATTCTATTTAAAAAAAAAATATATATATATAAAAAACCCTTTTTTTGTAAACTATGGCCTCCAAGCACAAAGATGGGGTTTTTAAATGTTACTATATATTTAGTGAAATAATGATATCACATAGTTTCTAAATAATAAAAAAAAAAGAGCACATTTTTTTTTTTGGGGGGGATGGGGGGGGTGGGGAGCTGCTAGAATTACCACTCTATTTTGACATGTTTTTTACTTTACACAGTGTCTCAAAATCCCAACCCCTGCATAAGATGGGATCAAACTATATCTTTATTTGTAAATTAAATATCACTTTTTCCATGTTTCTGCTTGATCTTTGATATTTTCTCATATTTTCTAGTAAATAGTTCATTTATAAAACTGAATCCCTTACCATATTTCAATTTTTTTTATTGACAGGAGTAAGTTACCCTGTCTCTCCAAACCCTTTAGCATGAGGTACTTCCTGTTAGTTCTGTGGTGTCAGCCTCTTGGTCTTGCTTTACTGGTCATACCCAATGACCATTATGCATGGTGAACAGCTACACCCTCATCGAGGTGGTCCTGAGAACTGAGGGCACAAATTCCCAAAGCTGAAGACAATGAATCTAAAGGAGCTAACTTCAATAATTAACCTGGTGCACTAGCACCGTACACCCCCCCCCCCCCCCTCCCCCGTGGTTGGTAAGGAGCCAGAACAATACTGAACACGTTTCATGGGTGGGAACCAGTATGCACTGCTCCAGTATGCACTGCTCCCTGATGAAAGGAACCCATTGTAAAGATACAGAGACTTAGGACGTAATGATTCTTTTGCCTTGAAATTTTGGTCAAAAGCTTACAGCACAGGAGAACTCTGCATAATAAGCAGGCAATTAGGTGACGCAGAATGCGTACTGAAATTTCCCCCCCCTATCTCCATATTGCTAGGACAATGCATTTTTGGCTTCTACCAAGCGTGGGTAGGAAATCCAAAAGCATTCCAGCATTACAATGTCTAGACGATGATAAAGTCTGGATCTGTTACAACAAACATCAAATGTTTATCATTGTCTGGAATGTTATTTCACTAAGAGAAGAAATTCTTACTGCGTACATGCAGGAACACACACACACACAATAAAAAAACATGTATCTGCACATTATTGTTCAATAGAAGAAATAATAACATAAAAGTTAAGGCATGTATTTGAATCACTGAAACAAATTTCCATTTTGCATAGTCATATCATCATCACCCTTCAGCTCCCCAAGGAGCATAGGCCTTCAACAAACTTAAGTCAAGTCTTCCTGTCACGTGCCATCACCTCAAGGTCTTCCTATGTCTTCTTCATCCCATTCAAGTCTGTCTCCAGTTCTCTTCTCCATGTGTTAATTGGTCTTCCTCTACCTCCCTTACCCTGAGGATTTTAGAGCAAGGACTGCCTTGTAATGCTATCAACCGGTTTCCTCAGTGTGTGTCCTATCCATCTCCAGTATCTTCTTCTCATCTCTTGTTCCACTGGAACTTGTCTTGTTCTTGTCATCAGTTCTACATTGGTGATCTTGTCATACCACTTCAATCCTTATAGTCATATAAACATAGCCATTTAGAAAACTAAAAAAAAGCGCAAAACACCTCAACCAAAGGGAATCTATATATTCAGACAGGAATTTCACCGGTTTAAAATTTCATTTGTGGATTTTAATTTTCATATCTGCTCAGTCCTGCTCCATTCAATTAAGGTTTAACCAATATCTTCATGATTATAGAAGAATTCTCACTGGTAGCTTATAAATTACTTTAACAAAGGAATTCTAATTTACTCCAATGTGCAAATGGAACTAGGTTTTTTCACTTGCATTTTCTGAGAAGGTTTATCTGCTAACTCCTTAACACAAGAGGCAATAGCAAAAACAAAACATAATAATTTACTGCTTTGAATAGATTTGAAAATATGAACTTTCATTTGTCAGGCCCAGAAACTTTATCTAAGCCATGTAAACCAAAGAGCATCTGAGTAAAAAGTCAAAAGTATTTATACAGATGAAAGACACTATATCAATATTGAGTTATGAATTTTATGACATGAAAAAACATAAAATACAAAGTAAGCATAAAGAATCTATATAAAAGTGGAATGAGGCATTCAAAATTATTCTGAAAGTCTTAGCTTTTTAAAGCCATAAAAACTAGTAAAGGAAAGTAACTGATTACTTATTGGATCATTCTGAGCTGTTAGCTTTTTGTGTATTTTGCCTCTTAGCAGCTTCTCGGGCTATGGTGGTGAATACTTCCTTGACTCCTTCATCTTTCAAAGCTGAACACTCGATGCAGCCAACCAAGTTGTTTTTCTTTGCCATGTTGTGGCCATGGCTCTCCCTGACAAAGTTCTCAATGGTCCTTGATTCATCACGTAAATCCGCTGACCAAATACATTCTTTCTGCAGCTCCCCTGTGGGATAACTGGTAAAAACTCTAGCAATGTTTCAATATTTAGCCTAACTTTTTTTTTGAGCAGGAGAGCTTTGGAAAGGCTTTTAAACAATGTATTTATTAAATGTAATTTTTAAAAAAATGCAATTGGACAATCTGTGAAAAAATCACACGTACAAGAAAAAATATACACAAAGTGCACTTTGAAAACCCTTACTTTAAAAAAGAAAACAGCACAGATAAAGTAGTTTCTTTCTAACATTTTTAAAAATTTTTGTCTGAAAATCATTCACTGATATACTGCACTCATGATTCAATCTCCATAACAAAAAACTTGTACAGTAAAACTACAAAAAAATATGATGAACGAACGAACTTTATTTTCAAAGGGTTAAGAATTGGGCACGCAGGCCTGTCTTACATTCTGCCCTTCTTCTCTCTGTCATCTTACATACCGTATCCTTTCAATAGCACATGTATTTTGAGCATTATTTAAGCATACAACACTATCAAGGGAAAATAATAACATACATTTGTAACATCCAGTCATAATCAAATTTAAGTATGTTAAAAAAAAAAAAAAAAAGAGGGAGAAAAAAATTTTAAATTAATTAAAAAATTAATTAAAAAAAAACATAAACAAATTAAAAACATACAAACAAACAAAATCTAAACCATTCATACAGTAAATTAGACATAATTTGAAACGTAATCAGATTATGGTGGCATATAATAAGAACTTGTGACATATTGGAAATCTGCTGCTAAATGACCTGGGACTTCGTGTATTGTCAGCGCATGCGGAAAATGCTCCCACAGGTGAGCAGCTTTGAGTCCCAAGCAGATACTGCCACAGGGAGTGAATTGTTGATGCCTCCACTATACGAGATTCAGCTTTATGACCTATGCTCCTTAGGGAGGTAAAGGGTATTGACTGATAGATGAAAATCGTGTATATATGCCCATCTTGCATTTTGCCCTTCCTCATCTTTTATTGCTAGTTATCCAGACATTCTCCAACATACTTAAGGTGTTAGTTTAATGGCGATGCAACATTATAAGTAGTTTAAAAGCATACATTTACAGTATCTGATTACAATTAAGAAGTAAGGTATATTAAAATGAAAAACTAGATCATCAGACCCTCCATACAGTATATTAGATAATAATTCAAAACATAATCCCTTAGGGCGGCATATAATCCGCACTCATAATGTATTTGAACAGTCTACGATTATATGAGTAGGGACTGTGCATGTTTTTCAGGTCATGTGGAAGATTGTTCCAAAGATGAGCAGCTGAGTAAGCCAAGCTCTTCTTGTACAAATCTAG
>JAMPIV010004028.1:0-44254 GCA_024509875.1 Oreohelix idahoensis
CAATTATACTTGCATCCATGTGATCTTAATACAAGTAGATTGCTGAAATTTTCTCATTAGTTCAGGAACATAGGAGAAGATCAGCAGCTACACTTGGATTTCAGTACTTCTTAGTGGCATTAGGATTTGGGGTTAGGAGTCAGCAGTGCATTGCGGGTCTGATAGTGGTGCATGAATAGCAAATGAAGAGAGGTGGTGTATAGGTGTGGAAGGTCAAGATAGTATTGTAATTGCTAGGTATAGGGCGTTTTAAGTTGAAATGGTGTGGAGCAAGTGAGCTTGAAGTCAGTCTTGTGACGATGTAGTATTCTAAGTATTAAGAGTATTGTGAGATTGGACACATGTGTACCGTCAGTTAAGTATATGTTATAGGAGTCTAGCTAGTTCGATCATTTCAGTAGGTCATCCATCAATGGGTGTAATACGCGGATAACAACAATTCAGAGACAATCTATTGTTGAACTCCTACGATTAATATTGTTTCCACCAGTACACATTGCCAAACACTTTGATGAGCTCTAAGCGACGTGTATAACAATACACTTTCGCTGAGCATATTAGCTTGAACAGAGGCGGCAAAACTAATACATATTAATCCATCATACGTCTTTCACTAAATGTTCATTGCGCATCTCTATGCGAGTTACGAACACGTAAAAGCTGAGGTATTTTATATAATAGTGTCGCATCATTGCGAATTCTAATAATCATATGTCAGTCTACACAATGCAATCCTATACTAATCAAGCGTTATAGTAGTTAACATACAACTATACCGATGTTAGCATTTAGATTGATGAATGTCGGATGAAAATCTCAACATATTCTGATATTAGTTGAATACATTATCGGAATATTCTATTATCACGAGCAGAATTAATACATTAGTTTTAATAGTTAACACGAGAGTTTATTTAAGATCAGCGCTCTATATAAGAGTTGTGGTTCATTATGCTATCGCTTCCTAGCATCTTTCTTCTGTTATTCCTGATCTCACACCCAGTGAATAGATATAAGTACAAAATGAGCGTAATGAACATGAGTGAATTTTCTTACAAGTTGAACATTACAGATATAGTAAATGGCATCTATTAGGCATTGGTTGTGTGTCTGTTAATCAAATACATACTTCATAACATTCCGACTCTCAGTTAGCGACCTCATCTAGACTCTGTCCATCACGTAGCAGGCTCAGAGCTGACGTGGGCACCGGTTAGCCGGGTCTCACACCAGAGCAGCTAGGTAGTCAGAATAAACGCCTTGACTGCGGTATAAATTGTACGCAATCAGGTTATCTGTAATAACACCACACTTATTAGATACAGATAACTTTCACCATGCTGATCTCAGTCAGTACAACACAAATACCCACCGCAGCGATGGTTGCGTGTGCCTGTACCCAGATTCTCTTATTTCGCGAACTATTATAACTATCCCACTTTACCACATATAAGTTGGGGTCCATCGATCCGGATTTGAATCTTCACAATTATATAATCTTCTCCTCCGTCCTTACCACCACCGAACCGTCAAAGGCAGAATCTAGTGGCATTCTACGCCTAGTGGCAATCTAGGACACACAGCATTAGCTTTTCCTTCATATGACTCCATACTACTGCCCATTGCGGGGTGGGGGGGGGGGGGGGTGGTGGGGGGGGGGGGGGGGGGCCGAGAGCATTTTGGGCTATGGACCGATGCCAGAAACGTCACCTCGGAAGCGGAAAGGAGTGAAATCCACCCCTACCACGCTATCCTCCTACTCTACCCTCCTCGCCCTCTCCCAGAACTCTTTCCCCTGCTCAATGCACCCCAAACCATCGCCCCCCCCTCAAGCAATCCCCCAAGTCAATCCTTCCCACCCCCCTCAACCACAACATGAAATACCCCCACACCCGCCAAATCGTCGATCCAGTCCCCCCCCCGTGGCACCCCAAACAGTGAATCCCCACACGCCGTGGGCCTTGCCGCGCCGTAAAATTGGCCCCGAGACATCTTGTTAAGTCCCAAATGGCTCTTGGCCGGCCGCCTCCTCAGTCCTTACTAAAACCCTGGCTACCCCTGTTTACCACCCTTCAACCCCCCTGGCCCTTACCCCCTTCACCCCCCAGCTACCGCCTACCATATCCCACTCTTCATTATAAAATAACTCTCCCCACTCCTCCACATTTACCAAACGAGACCGCCCTAACTTTCGTAGTGTAGGCACGTACCCCCAAACACCCTTTGCTAGCCTAAGCAAACCAGTACCACACCCCGCCGCCACACGTCGCCCCTTCCCAAAAAAACCCTGCATTCACTACCCGCCTATTGTAAGTCACCAGCCCCAGAGAAATCACACGGACCCATTTTTGGGGCGTTCCGCCTGGAATCAAGCCACTTAACCCCACCACCCAACGTGGACCCGCCACCCCAGTGGAAAAAGAAGAAAAATAAAAACCCAAAACCCAATGGATAAGTGGCACGATAAGTCCACATAATTAGATGTATTAAAGGCCTCAATGTTTAACGGGCCAGACAAACAGCAGTAGACAAACATGGCTTGTGATAATGGTTTTTTTCTCACAGGCTCAAATTTTCGACCACAACCAAAGATGCCAGTTTCTAGCAGGCATAAGTTCAGTAGTAAACCATGAACAAAAACACAAGAGAGATGCAAGGGTTCAAGGTCAAAAAAGAAATGGAAACATAACATATAGTATGTCAGTAAAACAAATAATCATAAAATTCACTTCTAATTGTCGTAATGTGGTATGCGGTAAAACAACAACAAAGTAGAGTACAGTCATTGATAAATAATACAGAACAGTACAAAAAGCCAAAGTGCCCAATCATGAAATAAAATATAACAACTAAAAGAAGGCTCCCAATAATAACCGAACACCTTCCATTGCATAATGGGTTAATGGGTGAAAGAAAGTGCGCTATGATTGAAATGTAAGCAAACACCAAAACAAATCAAAAAACAATTATTCATAAACTTTCAATCTACTGCAGCTGTCAGTGTTTTTTGTTATTTTATGCTCCATTTAAATTTAAAAATGCACTCACTTAAAAATTACTTAGTGAACCATTTTTTCTCACGCTGAAAACTCATTTAGATCGAAGAACCGACGCCTAGGAACTGTAGACATCTACTTTAAGAAACTCAGACTCAGTCTGGATTCTTTAATCTAAACCTTGATAAAGTCATGTCCCTGTTTTCATGGTTTTCAGAGTAATTAGAATAAGTGGCAGCAAAATAATTTGGTAGAACTTATTAATTCAGTTGAACAATCTGTTTTGCTGCAGTTCATCATCAAATCGTTAGGCAAATTGGAAACAAAGATATTTTTATACTCTAATGCTAACTTTCAAATTTCAAATAAACAGGGTTCTCAATCTCATAGATTCATGATTAAAGTGAATAATTGTAAACGAAGCTTCGTTAGTTTTCTCTGGGAATAGTGGAAGAAGATACTTTATAATCTGGGATACCATGCTTTTTTAAAATACCAGTGAGTGAGTGGCTAAGCTAAATATCTCCTACATTAAATTTTTGCTTTGAAATCTTTTTCCCCATATTTGCCACTAGAGATCTACCAAATCGACCCCGATAGATCCTACAGTAGATTGGTGGAAGGTATCCCCAGCATAATAGTTCAGTCATATCCTATTAAGGTATTTATAACAATGATTTTACCGCTCCTTGATAAAAATGTATAGTGTAATTTATTATTCTTTACCTTAAGCTCCTTAGTGTTCACGTGGTTTTTGTCTCATTAGGAGGTGCAGATAATTTTTTCTTTATAGTGTTAATGAGTTTTTTTCAATTGGAAGCAAATTCGTTAAATCATGGTGGGGTTTTTTTGGGTTTTTTTATTTTTTTTTGTCTTTGTAGTCACGAACCACCCATAAACTGACTTCATTGTTTTGAAGCATTTTTAAAAACTTAATTTTTAAATTAATGGTAGAAAAAACCATAAGGCCGCCCCCACCCACCTGGAACAGTAAAATTAAAATAATTTAAATAAATAAGATAAATGGTAATTAATAGGTTACTGTTAAAGGATAACACCAGAACAACAGAAAAAAAATACAAGTGTATAGGCATTATCTGGGACCAAACGATGCATTTTTTTAAAAAGTCCAATGAATACCCTATTAATTAGCGCAATTCTTGTGACCAATTATGGGGGTATTTCCAAATTGTTTGTTTTTCCTTTGTGATTCTATTTCTATCGTGCAAAAAGCCTTCTGCATGGAATTTAATTTGTTTGTTTAAATACTTATAAGAATATATATCTTTAATTTTTGTTTATTTTCAACAAGAATATTGAATAATTAAAGATGGGTTAACACTTAGTTTTTTAAATTTTTTGATTATTACTTTTTTGCATCCGTGACTTTTCCATGTTATTAACGTCAAAGGCGCCAATTTTTGGAATTTAATTAGAATTTCGTTACCTATTACAAACTAACTAAATAAATTTAAACTTTAAAATTTAAAGTTAAAATAAGAAATATTATTCTAGAAGACATGGCCGCTCTTACGAAGTATTGAAAACAGGTAGTATACTCCAGAAAATCAATGGCTTGAAATAGAAACAAGCTGACTCCAGAATAAGAATCAAGGGAAAATCTGGATAAAAATTAGAGAAAAGGTAAGGTGCAAGAAAATACAAAGCCTTCAAAGGAAACAATTAAGAAAAAAGGGAAATGGTCAGAGTAAATGATATAGAAAACCAATAAACTGAAACCTTGATTCAAAGAATAATGGGTGTTGAAAACCATCATGAAAGTACCAACAAATCAATAAGCCTAACTCCATTAAGTTGAACATAACACCCTCCCAAGGTTTAATGATTTTCCAAATCATTGCAAAGAGGGGTAAGTATTTAGTAGCAAATTACCAGATCAGTAAGATTCAACATCAACTGTCCTAGAGAGTAAATAGATTGAAAAAAATCAAAAGGCTTAAAACAAATTGAAGTAAGTCCTGTTAATCAATGGAAATGGCACACAGCCATTAAAGCTAGGTCTAGAAATTAATTCAAAGAAAACCAGGAAATGGTATAATTAAAGGAATACCTGTAAACAGTTATTTCCAGAGGAAGAATAAGAACTTAGACTAAACAACAGAAAAATCAAAATATATGATTTCTTTTTTAAACTGGAAGGATATCACTACGATTAGGAATTTTCATCAAATGTAATAAATAGTTAGAAAAAAACATTAAAGAAGAGATGGAGAAAATCCCATGGGCAGTTACTACATCCAAAACAGAAGCCTTAACATACCACAATCCAATCAGTGGCTGAAACTGCCATAAATTAATTGGCCACACCCAAAAAAAAGAACATGTAGAATGTAAAGCCTAAATTGGTCGATATTGTGCAGGGACCACAAACCTATGATCTCAGCAAATTATAGAAGAAAGATGTAATAAAAATTACAGAAAACAAGAAAAATTCTAAACATAAAATGGTGCAAATTGGGGGTCAAGGAAACCACAAGTGCAAATGTTTTCCTAGGATGTTCAATCATACAACAAAACAAAACAAGCTCAAATAAACTCAGTCCAGTACTAAACACACCAAATTAAAGTAGCCTAACAAAACATCAATCATCAGTCGCTACTAATCTCACAACTCCCGTCACCAAGAGAAAACACAAACGTCAGAACCAGAGAAATGCTAAAAAAACCAAAAGGAAAATAAAAAGTCCCCAAAAAAAATACTGACCAGAAGAAATTAAAATAAATCAAATCATCGATACAGAAGATACAGTGAGAAAATGCAGAAAGAAAATCTTTAAAAACCATTAGGAAAAAATGACAGCCTTAAAGTAGCTAAAGAATGTGGCTAAAAATAAGCAGAACTCAAAGAAGAAATGAAAGTATATTACCTGAATAAGGAATAGAGTCAAAAGAAACCTCAATATGAGTTGAGCAAAAACCAAACAGATTAAAAAACCACAAGAAGAAAATTGTTGAATGAAAAAATGACAGATTGGTCAAAAACCTTAAAATTCAATCTGTTTAACATCAAACATTGTGAAAGCCTTTAAATGCAGAATCTTCAAAGTGAACTACACAACTCAGTCACTTTAACAGAGCAACCGAAAAATCAAGGAGCAACCTTTTGTATGTTAAGAACTACTAAATTATATGTAATTAATAACATCTTCTCAGAGTAAAAGAGTAACAACAACTATTTTATAATAAAACTTTAACAAATTAAACTAATGGATGTACAGAACAATAGAAATAAACATGAATTTGCAAAGAATGCCAAAAAATATATATATATAAATATACCCATCATTCAATAAAGGCATGGGTTTTAAAACAAGAGAACTACATCTTAATCGAGTCAACGTTTTACATCCCTGAATATAAAGTCTTTTCAAAAATGATGGACAGAAAACACAAAAAAGAGGATGTGTGAGGCAAATTTTTTCTAGTTAATAACACAAAAATAATAACTGACTGGGAATCAATTTTAGAACATAAAATTTTGAAGAATAACTATAACATGTCCCCTACTGAAGTTAGAAGAAATTAAAAATAGTTAACCTTTAAACTCGGTATTCAAGTGGAAACATAAAGCGAAAGAGATATCATCAGACGTGAAATAAAAGAATAAACAACAGAACTATCATAGTCCGAAGATTTCAAAGCTCATCATTACAGCTTGGGGAGGCAATATAAATAAAGACAAATCAAATCAGAAACTAACTGTTTTGGACTATTCAATTTGAAAACAATGATAACTAATAAGTACTTGAATGATGGACTCAGTAACAAGACAAATTAATCCTTGTGACTAATCATGCAGAAAGACAACAGTTCAAATGAAATATAAGCATTGTAACAACCAATCTTGGCTATTGCAAAATAGGGAAAGTTAATTGGAGAAACAAAATTTCGGAAATCATTTAAAACCCATTGAAATACACTAAAAGAGATAATTACAAACCTAAACAAAACAGGAAAAAAACCTAAATTTTTAAAACTATAATAAAGCTAATTGGGGTAGCTTTTCCAGGTAGAAACGAAGAGATAAAAAATGAAAATATAGAAAATGAAAATATAGATGTATTTGGCATATAATCTCAACAAAAAGTAAAATTTATTGCTAATAAGCTGTTAAAACATATAACCAAGTGCATATATGGCCCGAACACAAAAATTCCACACCGCATTAAGAAACAAAAAAGAAAGAACATTAGGTAACGAAAAAACCCAGTACCATGTTGTGACAGGTTTTTTTAGATGACAGAAATTCAAAAACAAATAAAAACAAGCTCTACAAGAAAAAGAAGAAGAGCATATAGATTCTTGAAGATAAATTTAGATGTATATGTATAAGAAACATAAGAAATTGAATCAAAACAAGAATAAATACACTAAGGCAAAAGAAAATCCATTTTGGAGAATTATGCTTGCCAAACACTGTAAACCCTAACAAATAAACTCATACAAACATATTTGTGGACATAAGTGTAAAAGATGCCATTAAAGGCAGAAACTAAACTATATGAAAATCATTACCTAAATATAAAAAGGACATGAGAGGGCAGAGAAACTGACTGAGTCAGAAAGCATATGTCTTGCTGGCCAGGTAACTACCCTAAGATAGTTAGTGCTAAGAGAAAATATAGTACAGGCTGAATGTCAAACAGAACGTAGCAAACACTTTCTTAAAAAACTCAGAAAAGAAGTACCTTTAATAATACTGAAACATTTATCATATATTAAATTCAGATAATTACAATGGCAGTAAGTTATGCGAAATAACGAATGCGTTGACCAAAACAAATACAATCAGCAGGAACATAGACATTTTGAAGCTAATGAAAATCTAGATAACACATACCAAAAGTGACTCATAGAACTTATTAAAATAACATCCCTTTGAAGTAATAACAAAATTTGAGAATACAGGTAAATAATTTCCAAAACATGGTAAACCGGCACGTTAATATTTCCAAGTTACTAAAACCAATAAAAAGAATAGCGCCATGGAATGCCAGGTTTCAGACAGAGACCAATTTGCATTAACTGCTCCCATCTAGGGTTAAAATATTAAAAACCACAGTAAACTAAAAGGATTACAGTTTTATTAAATTTGGGAAAAGAATAATTTATTAATAATCTAACTCAGTCAGGATGATTTAGGTAAGACCCAGATGTAGCACTAATGGGATACAGCAGTTACATTAAAATTGGAAACATAAGAAGTAAAATCAAAGATAGTTCAAAAGAAAGTGAAAAAAACATGTAGGTAGTATTATATAGATATAGCTAGGGCTATATTGATGAGTGTGCAGTAGGAGAGATAATGTGCTGTCTTTAAATGAAGAAGATAGGTGTAAACCGGTAAAAATATAAAATTAATATTTGAGAGAAATTTCTTGACAAGATAGATATTATTTCACTGTTCAAGTGTAAACACAATGTATAGGAAATCATAACTGTACGAACAACAAAATAAGAAAAATACCCCAAGGAAAATCAAAGTAAATGTCCATCCGTCTCAAATTTTAAACAATAAATGGTATAATGATGATTTAGGTGAGGAATTTAATTTAATATAACAAAATAAATTGTCACAGTTTGAGAGCAGAATGATAGTTTGCTAATGATAATTGGAGCACTGGAAAGACAATCTGCCCAAAATTATATAAGGATCTACAGAAGCAAATAAATAAAGTATTAAATGGATGACAAAATGGTGGTGTTTTTTTTTTCAAACTGAATACAAATAAAACATTGGGAATGATGGGAATCTACAGTAAAGGAGGTAGGGTTGTGTATTAACAATAGAAAATTAATAGAGGGCGATAAATATCCAAGAGGCATAAACATTACTACAGTGCAAACCCCTCGATATCTAGGGATGGATATTGGATCGAACAGCTGAAACTGGAATAAACGGACAATATATAGATTAAATGTGAGTATGCGAGTGCCCTTGAGCAGAGGATTGACCTAAGGGGGGCGGGGGGGAGGTGATGAAGAGGCAGTGAGTGTGTTGGAATAGGTAAATGGATGTGGGTGGCAAGACACTAAGACAATGCTCACAGACTTTTTGTAAATCTCTTAATAGAGAGGAAAAACAGACTATGGAAGTCTTTACGACAACACCATACATCCTGCCTGTCACCCCCGTAACACCAGATTCACATCACGACAGAATTAGCAACCACAGATCCTATTAATGAATACAATAGCAGGTGCAAATCAGAACCCCATCAATTGTGAGGCTAAAATAGGTGGCTTAAGGACATATCTACCCTATGGAATTACCGGTGAGAAACAGATTTTAAACGAAGAACTAACTTGAACATGAACAAGTTACGTTTAGAAAGTCTTCCACCCAGCACATAACAGCTTTATATAACTCAGATGCCACTCAACAACTTCAGGCCAATCCAAAGAATACCACTGAGATGACCCAAGGACATTAGTAATGGAGGAATATGGATCCACACTGGGTACATAATAATTAACATCAAGTTTAAATACAGTTGTGAAATACAAGCCAGTGACGTTAAACACCCTGGGAGATCAAGAAACGAATAAACATCTGACTAACCACCTAAGCAGAAATACATTTAAGAAAAAAAAATAATATAGAAAATATTAAAAACAACAACAGCCAAAACTAATACTATACAACAAAATACCAAAAGGACAGCAATTACCAGTGTATACACTCATGATCCCAACGGATAGTATTCAAGATTGGAGAGGATGGCAAACCCTGGGGATAGAAATATAGGGTGATCTCGAGAAGTTTCTGGGAGCGATCAGGGCTTGAAATACTATTTGAACTGCAAGATGGTGTAACAATTACTCAAAATCCAACTATGAAAAAATTATTATTCTAAATAAGCCCCTCCATTATACGCAGACAAACTCCCACATTTCTCCACCCCCACAACTGACCTCTTTTCATCAACATCATTTAACGCACACTTAGATTAAACTTGACGACTCTAATGCTCAAGTAGATGCTGAACTATAGCAAAGGAGATATTTTACTACTATTTACCATACTTAGTATTCACACCACGCCAGGATGTTCAATATCCAGTCTAAATCAGCATCTGGATACCCTTCAACAAGTTGCACATAGAAGGGAAATGAAAAAGTTACAGATAATATTATTAAAGCCATAGACAAGGTAGAATCTGCATAACAAAAATCATATTATAAATGTCAGGGGACGAGCCCCCCACCCTAAATCGGAGATTAAGATGCTCCATATCCGTAACTAGATTTTAATATACAGATCCGTCATGGGAGTAGCAGAGCTGGGATAAAGTAAAGTATCTGAAAGGATAGACATGACTATATAAGAATGTTCAAGGCACCAACAAGAAAATGTCTCATAAGATATGTGCTAGGGAATTGAAAATTCCCAGTAATAAGAAACTTCTCAGACTACAGCTGGGAAAAGGCTATTTCAAAATAGAAAAACTACCTTACCTGTAGGCAGTGTATGAACTCGAATTCAAGTCACAAATCAAATTACCAACTGTGTTTTCTTGCTAAAATGTTAAGAAGTAATGAAGAACAAATGAGATCTGACAATGCATTATTAGATTATTTTTGCAGGACATCAAATGTCTTACACCTGGATGTATAAGAAATAGTGGGTAGGAAGAGGTACACACATCTTGGTAAGAGATGAGAAGTAGCGAGACCTAGGGAAGCTGCATAAAATAGTTAAAACAATATTAAGCACAACAGAGTTAATATAAATAGTGGCTTGGGAAGGTGAAGTGTCTGATGAACATTGCCTAAAAATACATATGACTATGGGCATGGGTTAAAAATACCAATTAAATAATCTGATTTGGAAACACCGCCAGGGCCTTTTTATACACCCCTGGCCTTTGAAGTATAATTTTCTTGTTATTTTTGTGGTCTTTTGATTGGTTCATGGTTTTAATCTTCGATTTTGCTTGATTGTTTGTTTTTTTATTTATTATTATTATTTTTCTTTTTTTTGATGTACAAGCAAAATTGATAATTTTGATTTTTCATATTTACAATGATTTGACAAGTGTGATGCCACTTTCCTGTATCGGCAGTTATTCGTCTAATATGGAATTGAAAACATTATATATCCTAATTATAAACCCATCAGAGGTTGAAACTGGAAAATATTTTTCCTCATTAATTATTTTAATAAAAAATACCTGTTAATTACCTTTATTTATTTATTTACCATATTTTATAAAACTGATTTATCATGAAAATGAACTTTATTAATAAGATGGACAATAGAATGCTACATGATGTGCAAATCTACTTTTTGTTCATCCAGCATCAGTAGAACCAGTATGAGAATGAAGATTAATTTTGGAGAAAGGGGAAGCCATATTACCCCAGGAAGGAGAGCAGAATTTTAATCGAGAACAAAACTGAAACCTGCAAATTGGGTGGACTGCAATCGAGAAATTGAGTCACAAGAGAAAATCTGGTAAAAGTAAGTGAACCTTTTTAAGACAAGACTTTACATAACTCTACCCATTTTTTAATTTTCCCCCCTTGTGACATTTTGAGGCTCAAATGCGCAGGCGCACAGCGTTTCCAAGAATAGAAGCACTGTAATAAACTAAACATGTTTTTGTTCAGTTTGTTTATATGTTACTACCTTAATGTCAGTTTCTATAATATCTCTTATTTCCAAGGAACTTCCTGAACAGGCGTCCGCCTTCTAAGTTTTATAGAGGTACTGGGTTGATTCCCAGTTGAGGGAAAATAATTTTATGAAAATTTTTTTTCCATAACCATGAGTCCTAATGATGTCATACTCCCCCCCCTGGTCTCGTGGGTAGTGAGATCGGATTGGCTAGCCTTCTAGGAAAAGGGTGAAAAAATAGGAGGTCCCATGTGCAGTTGGCGCACATAAAAATTCCCAACGGCATTTGGTAAATCGTTAAAGAGAAGCCTCTCAGCCGCTGCTTGGCCAAACATTTAAAAATAGAAACCAACCTACAACAAAAAATATTTATAGAAATTTGTGATTTCTAATACACACAGTGGAAATACCTCGCTGATGCTATGGAGTTTGTGCACTGTCCTAAGAATCCTCCTTGTGTATTCTAAGGGAGGAGATTCGTGAGCACTGATGGAGTAATTGTCCCCGTGTGCAATGAAGATAATCCTGAAACCAAACCAGAAAACACAGCAATAGAGACCGCAGTCAGCGAACTCATAGCTTGACATGCCATGCGTCAGTGACCAGCGAACCCGAGTGGCTGGTCAAAGACCGGCTCCACCGACCAACGTGGGGTGGTCCTGGAAACAGTCTGCAGCAGTGCAGGCTGCTTGAGCGAGCACGGATCGCAATGGGAATGGCAAACCCGGTCTAAAAAAATGCCGTGCAGAAGTCGGAATGTGGTCGACCGAAAGGTTGCAGATATCACAGCTTACTTGTAAAACATACACAAACTCAAGGCGCAACCACCGTCCTTTTCAGGTGGCGAAACGAGGAAGAAGAAAAGAATGAAACCAAACCGGACCCCCCCAAAGACCCCCAACCAATTCCACCCCCCACAGAACCAGAACCATACCATACCAGACCAAACCAATCCAAGAACAAAATGTTTTTTACTTTACATTTACAAAATGAAATGTGTTTGGCCGTAGTAGTGGTTTATGAAAAACTGTGCCTATGTAGACTTTAATTGTGGGAGTACATGACAATTAGTTATTATTCTGCAGGTTAGATCCTGATGACAGTATGTGTGTGGTATCAAAATCAATCAATCAGTTTATTACCCTTTTTGTACCCTAGGGAGCATAGGACCTTTTAAAACAAACACTCCCAACGTTTCAACATGGTTTTGTGGCTCTATTAACTCAAGATTCTGTCCATGCCAATCCTCAGCAATTTTGTATTTCTGTTCCTCCATTCTCTTCTCCATTTGGTTGGTGCCATGGATTCCAGAACAAGTATGCCCCCTAAACCAAACGAACATATTTTCAACGGGTTTAGAATCGGGCACACAGTCCCATCAAAACAATTCTGCCCTTCCTCTCTCTCATCTTGGTACTGTATTCCCTTTCAATCCCCACACGGTTACTTTTAAACCATTATAAATTAAAGGCATGCAAATTATAACAGCAATAACATTTATAGTCTGAACACACAAAACTCATGCGTACCAACTGTCCACAATTTACTGCAATTTACATTGAATGGTCCAATTCATACAATATGAAAAATGATGTAAACACATTTCTCCGCTAATAATGCGGAACAATATAAAAAAAAAATTAAGAAAAAAAAAAAAATCCCATAAACCTTTTTACACACTTTCTGTAGCGAAAAACAGGAGAAAAAATCTTCCAGTAAGTTAAAAAAAAAAAAATTAAGAAAAGGGAATATCAATTCTCAATATACCTCTTCATATTTTAGACAAACTATAACGTTAACATATTTCCAAAGTACAGTGTAACAGCTACGTTTCCCACAAACAACAGTAGTAGTAACAACTAACGTTCCTCACATACATAACCATCATGGTAATAAACCTACGTAAGCATGAAATTTTTAATTTTTTTTTTTTTAAAAAAAAAAATAATCACATAGAAAAAATAACTTTGTAATGCGGAAGTGAGTGGGAGAGGAAAAGAAAAGATAACATATGGAGAGATTGTGCAACAGTTAAAGGCTGCTATCTATGGAGGTAGATTCCTATCAAGTAGGTTTCTTCAGTGTGGTATCTAATCCATCGCCAAAATCTTCTTCTCATCCTTCCTTTTCACTGGTACTTACTGATTCTGTCCATCAGTTCTAACATTTGGTAGTAAACATCATCATTTCTACATTGGTAGAACTGATGACAAGAATCATCTTCTGTTTCTGTCTGTCTCTCTGTGTGTGCAAGCATGATGTGTAAGAACATAGAATATATGCGTGAAAACAGAAAACCAACTACAGCAAGAGCAACATGAAACACTGTGTGGTGCAAACTTCCCATGAGGAACCAACTGCAAACTATTGCCCTTTTTGCTCATAAAAAGCAGGAAATGGTAAAAACAAGAATAAAAATCTATGGTTTAAATTTGCTACATTAGGATTTGGGTGCATGTTGAAAAGTTGAAAAAAGCCTAATTTTGAAGCAAAGAAAGTTAGTCTACTACTTTTTTTATTTTTATTTTTTTTTTTTTTATTTATTTTTTTTTTGTTTTTTTTTAACGAAACGCCCGCTATTACCTCGAAGGCTAAATCTCAGGTTTATAATGTTCCTAACCTGAGACTGATTTTTTACATGAGTATTCCTAATTTTTTCCCCTGTCACGCTGACCAGTGATCCCCCCTCGCCATTCAGGCAGATACTTGCCGTCTTCGAGAGTAAATAAGCTATTGTACAACAATAGATATTTTTAAAAAAACTGGAAATTTCCAGAAGTTATGTGATTTTTTGGTCATGTGGTTTTACGAGCTGTATTTGAACTGCATTAATCTCCAGATATAATGTATTCTGCTTTCCCCCAGCATATAACCAATGATCACATCCAGTCCAATAAAAAAAATCATTGAAATGTAGGTGGGGGCATGGATTGGCAAGCAGGAAGAAAAAACCAATTCAAGGCCCCAGTATATGTTAAGTTGTTCATAATCCGTGCGGCTACACGGTGGAAAAAGCCACACCGATGTACTAGGTAAGTTTTCTTCTTTGTGCATTCAAATGTTAATAATTCTAAATTAATAGTCCGATAAAAAAAACTAGTGACAACATAATCCATTCAATGAGGTAACTGATCAATTAAAAGTTTTTTTTTTTTAAAATTAGAGATGAAGAAATATCCCGTTCAACCACTGATTGTTTATAATTAGAAGAAATATATTGTTTTTAAAATTCCGAATGTATATGAATAAATTTGCTGATACATGAAAAGTGAACATCACATCTCCCCATGTAAATCATTGTAAATATGGCAAATCAAAATAAACCAAATTTATCGTTGCATTAAAAAAAACCAACCAAAACTAAAGTCAAACAAAAACAAAAAAGATATAAAACACACCCAAAAAAAAAGGCAAAGAAAAAAACACCAAACAAAAATAATAAATAGGTGGGAGAGGTGTTAAAGACCTAGTTTGTTTAAATTAGATATTTAATTGACTTTCAACTCTCAAAAATTCATATGATATTGGTAAGAACAGCATCATCTCCCTAATTAAAACTAATATATTAACTTTTTTGATCTCTTGTTTAAATACTGTTTTTGGACTATATTATGCAGTTATTTCACTAGAAATTCTGTCCCTATTCCTCAACACCTCCTTCTATAATTTTAAAGGTAAATTTTGGTGCCTGCAAATAAATCTAATAAATTTGGAATTCTCAATTCTTATCATACCTCTTTAACATTTTTAAACAAGAAAATGTTCTATACTATGTTTTTGTGAATACAGTCCTGCAACAGTAAAGGTTCCGTTCTATTCTGAAATAAGCTTTTTTTCCTCAGCTGGTAGTCCTGAAAGTGCTTAAATTACTGAGAGTCTTTCAATCCCTAGAAAACTGACATTTTTTCTTTGTTGAACGCCTTGAACAATCTTAATATGCATGTTTCTTCCTTTCAGATATGTAATCCCACTTCTGCTTTTTCCCCATTCATCTAATATTATTTCCTTTAATAAGCTTTCCACTTCTCTGATTTTTACTCATCCCTACATTTATTAGATTTTTTATCAGAAAATCTAAAAACCTTTCTTGGCTTTATTATCTCCTTTTTTATCACTTCCCTGTATGCCAACATGTGAAGGTTATAACCAAGCAACCTTTAGCACAGCTGCATAAAAATTCAGAAAACTTGCCCCACCACTGCAATTTCTTTTATTCACAGCGTCCCGTTTTTAATAGTGGGTGACTATGTAATGTCTATAGTTTTTTGTGTTTCTTGGGTCAATTGCTATCATTTTTGGAATTTAATAAAAATCAAATGATGGTGAAATCTGATGAATATAAAAAAATTTGTTTGCTTACATTGTATAGATGGTGATAGGAGGGGAGAGAAGGAAAGGAAAGATGAAAAAAAAACGAAAAAAAAAAATTAAAAATAATAAAAAAATAATTTTTTTTTTTATATTTTAAAAATTTAAAAAAAATTTTTAAAAAAATACCAACACACGAAGAAGTCCATAACCCTTGCATCCATGAAAAGTCAATTTGGACCAACAGACCATATATCAAATCAAATTGACGATCTATTTCGTTATACACCATCATCCATTAAGCAGAGCAACCAACTCTCGCGTCAGCAATGACCAAATTCGGGCCGAAAATTCTAAACCATTCCGATTTTCCTAGTCCCTAACCCCTAAAATTATACATACTAGCAATGCCATTCCTACTTTCGTTTCCCATCACAGCAACAAACATATATTCGAGAATCGATTATCAGCGCTTATAAAGACGAAAAAAAAAAAAAACTCAATCCCCACATCATGGCGTCAGAAATCCAATATAAAATAAATCGAAATGGCCCGCGTGTTGATGCCGATCATTTCGATTTTTAAAAATTTACACAAAATAAATGCGGAATACAGCCATCACTTTTTATAAGATCGGAAAACGGAAAGTTAACTTCTCTTGCAAAATAACAAATTAGAACTTTAAACATCCGGGGCTGAAATTCCACGTGTAAAAACACAAGTCCTAATGCTAAAAAAACGAAGATAGCCCCCGCAAGGCGTCCACATTGCGCCTCAGTGTGGAGACATAGGGTTAACGATTCGGCGCAATGTTCGCCACATTGGTGCGACCCGCAGCAAGCTAAAGGTTTTTTTTAAGACTGAAAATCCCTTCTGGAATATAAGTATATAGTAGTGAGAAATAATCTCCTCTGCTATATACAGGGTCCTACTGCATTTCTCTCGTAATTTTTCTTAGTGGTTTTTTTAAAATTGATGAAAGTGAGTCTGGATTTAAAATGTTATTATTTTCCCTTGGGAAGGGTTTAATTAGAGAATATTTCTAAGCCCTTTAGTAATTGCTATCATACTGCGGAGAAAAAAGGTGGTATAATACTGTGATACTAAATCATTTTTGGGTTGCCATTTTTTCCATATTCGAAAATATAAATTCCCTACATTAAATTTGTAATCATCTCCCCATGGATCCTTGTGTGTACTTGTGAAATGCTTGTCCTTTGATATTTGTTGTATAATATCTTTTTGTGGCGATGTTTTCCCGATAATTATTTTCTTTACCTTATGTAATTTTTCTGCAAGTGGTTGTTCTTGTCTGGGATATCTTGACCTCCCAGGGGTGGAAAAACCACTTGCTTTGTATTCACAACTGTTATTAATTGATGTAATTAAAAAGGTAAAACCCAGGTGGACAAGTTCCTCCGTACAACTAACCATCCTGTTTTGGGTGTCTATTGGTATTCATTGGATTGACCCGAGTTGCCTAGTTTTGAACAATTGAATAAAAAATAGCATGTAAATATGCTGGGTGAGAAACTTTGTCTAACATAATTGTACATGTAATTATAAGATCCCCTTAACTCCTTTCCTCTGAATTCTAAGGGAAGATCGCTAAAGCCCACCTCTAGACTCCCATTGGATTTGACACTGGTTGAACCGGCTATTTCACAATAAAGCATGATGCGAATACATCCGAACCTTTTTCAGAACATAAAAATTTAACATTTAAATCAAACTAAGAAGCAATTTTAAAATCTAATCTTACCTAAGCTTAAAAATAGTTTTTTTTCCAGTGAAGTTGTATTTTTTTGCATAAAAATAAAAATAATAGCTCCCTGTTTGGTTACTAGGACCTAATCCAGTAAATCATAGATTGTCAAAAAATTGGATTAGTTTTGCCTGCATGCATAAAAGAATGACTTAAGAAATGTGAATAAAATCCCTATATGAAAGATTTTAAACACTGAAAAATGGCCAAAGAGAAAATTCATTGTTCAATGAGAAAATCAATTAAAAGTTGTTACAACCATAAATCCCTGATGCCCCAGTAAGCTCAGCCACATGAAAAGCAAATAAATTGGAAACCTGTACCAACATATCAGCAAAGCTACAAAACAATTAAATCAGCTAACACAACAATTTATCAGCTAAGGCTACAACATTATCATCTAAGCAAATTTAATTATGCTCAATCAAACTTCCCAAGTCTGTCTTTAAATGTATTTTCCAGTTTGAAGAATGGTGCAAAAGCGTACAGGTCTCTAGAGAATAACCTAAAAACTCACCTCAGGGCACATACTTAAGGTACAGGAGAGAAACCAATACATTGATGGTGTAAGTTTCCAAGGCTGTACAAGGCATCCAAGTAAAATTGCGTCGGATAGAGCTAAGCATCGAGAATCAACCCACTCCAATTGGCAGTATGTATCGACAACCGAAATGGAAAGTAATACAACTGATGAGTTAATTTTAATATCTACATAGCTAATTTCTTTGTGGTGCAAGTAAATGTTGTATACATTTAATACCAATTCCACTAAATAATAGGAGCAAGCTGGGCTGCTCCAGTCCATGAAATCTCGTTAAAAAATGGTAGATAGAAAACTCTATACAGAGCTATAACAACAGAAGGACAATCATCATCCAGAATGGTCCCTGTGTCAATCACGTTTTCAAGCCCTTAAATTGTCTAGCCCTCCTGTTTGTCCCGTATGCAAGAAAATTGACCCCACTCCAACCTTGGATTGCAGCTTTCAACTTCAAGTTTTTGTGTTTTCAATGCCAGCAGAACAATTGTGCAAAAAGTAACATCCTATATTGAAACAAATTACTGTCCTGAATTCCATAGCCCCATTTGCGGTTGTTTGCAACAAGCATTTTATCACTGAGTCTCTTTGATATATTAAAATGGTTTGTAAAGGTTCAGAAGATAAAGATGAGTATAAGATGCTGGCATGGCAATGGATTGGAGACGCACAATCTTTAGTCATTGTAGGAACTACCAATAATTTGTAAATGTGGCAAACCGATAAATGACAGCAGAATTTATCTGCTTCAAATAGCCCCACATATGATGGGGACAAGAGAAAACTGCAATAATGGCCGCACCAGTACAATTTCCTGGACAAAAAGACTCCTATGGAGATGCAAATAACTCAAGCAGAACCACCTGGTTTTCCTTAGAAAATATGCAATAGACAATCTGAGAATGGTGTGAAGAAGAAGATAACAACATGAACAAAACCTGTTGATATCATTAAACTAGCTGTTAGTTGTGGAATCCTTCAAGGTTAGAAAGTTAGAGAGAGACAAAAAAGAACACAAGGAGAAGACAGCTGGAGAAAGAAAGGAAAAAATATGAAAATACAGGAAACGACTTTTGAGCTGATGGCAATTTAGGACAGGAAGACTGGCATGCGTTTGTTTGAAGGCCTTATACCCCATGGTGTAGCATGAAGGAACATTTGTGATGATAATATTAATAAAAACTAGGTCAGGGTCCGAATTACATAACTCAACCAAAAGGAGATATTGACAGCTTTATTTTTTTTGTTCTTAGTTTTCCATGCAAGCCACATCTTGATATTACTTTTTTAAAACAGAAACCCTATGTCTGCAAAGCTATTGGATTTGTAACCAAAAGAATACGGATCCAAGTTCACTACGAAGCCATGTGAAGACAGTTCATGGCGCTAGACTTTTAATGCCAATAAGAAACATAAAGTGGATGCCAGCTGTCACGTCAAGAAGGCAGACCCAATGGGGTAAGGAGATTAGAACAATCAGGCACCATATGTTCTGACATCCTGTTTTTTATGCCTTAGCTCATTCTGAAGCCTACACATTCTGAAGATAAAAGGTCCTTATTCAGATCCTCTTGTTCACATTGATAGGTTTCCAAAAGGAACTTCTGTGCAAAATTAACACCTCCATTTAAATTAAGAGGGACCAAATTGAATACTGTAAGAAATAAAATGGTAACAATTTAATGCAGTATGTTAATCAATTTTGAGTATGCTTAATATTTTAAGTTTGGTAACCTCTTGATGGTCCCTGAGTTGCAGGAGATTCTGGTGGCCCTATTTTCTGTTTACATAACATGAAACTGTTTTTTGAATCAATAAAAATGTCATTCAATAAAAAAAACATAACACTATTTCTTTCTGTGAGGTTAATTAAGTCCATAATGTTGGCCTTGTTTAGGAATACTGAGTAATTGGTTCACTGTAATTTAAAAATAAAAATATAGAACAATAAAATAACTGAAGCTTGAAGTGTAAAGAATGAAATGTTTTTTTTAATGATCATAACAACATGCAGAATTAAAATCTAAACAAAAATAATTAAATGTTATGAAATTTTTGGAGCTTAATAAAATGATTTTGCATCCTAAAATATCAATCCAGATATATTTGCTGTAATTGGTAAATTTACAGAACAAGTAAGTGGGGTATAAAGCAATAAAATTTGCATTACATGCAAGTAATGCACATACACGCGGATATTTGATACAATAATTAAAACCTGAAAAAATTTCTGGAAACTTAAAATAATAGGTGGTTAGTAATACACACAACACTTGCTGCATATAAGTTTTCCGGATGGCCTCTAAGGAGAGGAAAAAAAACCCATGGTTATGTGAATCACTTTTCACTATTGGCAACAATTTGCCCTTGATGAGTAAGACCAAAATACAAAAAAGTTTTTCCCACACTTGTCCTACCCTCTTTAAAATGAAAAGTAGTTAGGCAAGGAAAAAAAAATGTGACTATAATTTAATAGTTATTTCATATCAATCTTGGAAAATAATTTCATTCAAAACTTGGGAAACAATTAATTACAATTCCATCTTTGGTACAAATTAAAATTCATTCATCTTGGGAAAATTAATTTCATTCATCTTTGGAAAATTACATTTGTCAAATATAATTTTTTATTATACATGTATGTTTTGTAGAATAAATTCAGCAAAACCACAATTTTTTTGAACCTTTTATTCGTTAACCATATTGCTCTTTTCATCATTTTTTTTCCTTTGGCACTGGTTAACATAACATGGAGTCACCACTGTGGCTGGTCACCTACAGACTCTGCACATGCTGTTGCTGAAGGTGGTTTAAATTTGCAATTAGTTTACAATTCCCCATGCCAAGCCCAACCTCAATATTAGATGCCTTGTAAGACATTGCTGAGAGTTGCTTTGTTGTTTCTGTTCTTTTTTCCTTTGTCCTCCATCAGAGACCCTCGAGAACCACTGTACTAACTTACTTAGTCGTTTCCCTTCTACGGTGGAGGTGTAAAGAGGTTTTGGGAAGAGAGAGTGCCAGAACTACCTATCGGCTTTGTGCCCCCCCTTTTCCCCCTCGAAAACCACACAGGGTTTATATTCATCTTTAATACAGACATAATGTCCTTCCACTCTAGATTCTATTGCCAATTAATATCATGGTTTAGCAAAATTTTTTCCAGGGGGGGGGGGATTTGAAAGTTAGCTTTACCTTGTTTCAACCATTTGTTTTTGTTCTGCAATGCCATACAGCAACCGAAGAAAAATTATGGTTCATATTTAGCTCATAAATTTTTCTTACTAATCTTTTTACAGGAACCATGAAATTCTTGTGATGCCAACAGAACGAGCTGAGGAAGGTCATGGGGATGTCCCTGGGTCATCAATTCAGTATCTGCAACAGCCGTCAGTCTCAGTATGAATCCAGTTTTCTGAAAATGCAAAGGACACCAATTAAAATACTTTTTACCTCTTAACATCATTAAAAACTTGATGCTAAAATGGGGAGTGCAAGTTTAGCTGCTGCTCCACAAGAACTCCCACTAGGCGGTTGATGGCACTGACTGGCCTTTGGGTCCAAGTCCAGGGGCTAAGGAATCCCCAAGAAGAAGAATACCTGCTGCTAAATGGACTAAGGAGACAAACCATAGCTAGAAAAATAACATACGGAACTGTTTTTAAGATAACTTTTTTTTTTTGAAGTGCTGAGAATTAAAAATTCAGCTTCGGTTGCCATATAGATTTCTTGGCAGTGGATGTTGTAAAATGAAATAACTAACTTGTAACAAAAGTAAATAAAGTATTACACACATAAAAGGAAAATGTTTTCGGGCACACGTGAGAAAAATAAAGAATAGAAAAAAACCTAAAACAATAGAAAAACAACAGAAGTGGAGTGGTCTTACCTATAGAAATTGAAACCCAGGGCCTTCCGAATTGTGCACCACCAACCTAGCAGATTTTTGGAAAGAAATAGGTGTAGTTTTTATCGACCGAAAATTAAAACATTAGTACCCTTTAGCTCCCAAAAAACATAGGCCTGCAACAAAACACATGCCCGAGCTCCTCCCTGACACGTGGGCCCATCAACTTAAGCTCTTTCTCCATTTTCCTCACAATTTTTCACTTCTGTCTCCATTCTCTCTTCATGGAGAATTTTATTCCTGATTTTCTGCTGCCCAACCCTGTAACTAAAAATCTTCCCCTTGTTTTGTTCAAATTGTTTGAACAATTTCCAGTGGGCCAAATGCTGTGGAGGTTTCCCTAGAAGAATAGAAGGGTTATGTTCAGCAACACAGAACTCCTTTTCAGCTTTCCTCTGTTGCAAATGAGGACGCCGTCTCCCAACCCGACACCATCCCCTGTCCCCTTGGTTGGCTGAATATTTTATCCCTTAGTTGGAAACCTATCCATGTTTTTGTTCATGTGGTTTGGTGTTTAACATTTTTTTTTTACCCCCATGCCCCAATCCCTCCTTCAATCGCATTTTTAATGAAAGCATGGTAAAGGAGAACAGTGTTAACAATTCTTTTGGCTCTCCCCTTTTAACAGGCTCCCTGTAACACCTGGGTGTGATCTGACCCCAAAAGGTTATCCTTTAATTTCAAGAAAACATTAACCCTGGGATTTCCCTTTTAATTTCAAAGAAAACATTTTAAACCCTGGGATTCCCCTTTTAATTTTCCAGGACAACCATTGGAATCTTGCTCCATCTTCTAAACTCATCACCATCACCCCTGACCACAGTGCTGAAGTGAAAATGTGACATGATCCTTGGAGTGATCAGGAAATCATATAGAAGTGAACAGGGGGTCAAAATAGATGGGGGTAAACACACCATTGGTTGGTTTGGTGTTCTGGAGGAGGAAGGATAATCTTCAATTCCAGAGTCCCAAACGAAGCAAGGTGAGAACAATTTTTGACAACTTTTTTGTTCTTCAACTTGCAGATAGTTGGATTTTCTCTATGAAAAACAGTTTTATATGATTATAAAATCTCTTCCCCAAGTTTTAACGAAAGTAAAAGAATGTGAGAGTGAAAATCCTTCCCATGTTACAGTAGTAAAAAGAAAGCGAGTAATGAAATCTTTCCCCCTTCCCCATGTACAGTAATATAAGTGAGAATGAAATCTTCCCCCAATGGTAACAGTAGTAAAAAGAAGCAAGAGGAATCTTCCCATCAGTTTACAAGTTAGTAAAAAGCAAGAATGAAATTCTTTTCCCCCCATGTACAGTAGTAAAAGAAAGCGAGAGTTGAAATCTTTCCCCATCGTTTCAGTAGTAAAAAAGAAAGGCAAGAGTGAATTCTTCCCCATGTTACAGTAGTAAAAAGCAAGAAAATGAAAACTTCCCCCCCATGTTAACAGTAGTAAAAAAGCGAGAAATGAAAATCTTCCCCATGTTAACAGTATAAAAGAAAGCGAGAATGAAATCTTCCCCATGTTACAGTAATAAAGTGAGAATGAAATCTTCCCCCATGTTACAGTAGTAAAATAATGCGAGAGTGAAATCTTCCCAAATGGATTAACAGTAGTAAACGAATGCGAGATGTGAAATCTTCCCCATTTTTACAGTCAATAAATAGAATGCGAGAGTGAAATCCCTTCCCCCATTTTTACAGTAGATAAAAGAAAGCGAGAAAATGAAAAATCTTCCCATGTTACAGTAGTAAAAGAAAGCGAAGAGTGAACTCTTTTCCTTCCCCATGTTTAAAGTATTAAAAGTGAGGAATGAAAATCCTTTCCCCATGTTTACAGTAATTAAAAGAAATTGTGATAGAGAATATCTACCCCATGGTTATAACAGTAAAGTAAAAGACTGCAAGAGTGAAAATCTACCCCAGTTTTACAGAATGTAAAAGTCAAGAATGAAATCCTTCCCACATGTTTACAGTAAAGTAAAAGAATGCGAGAATGAAAATCTTCCCATGGTTAACAGTGAAGTAAAAGTCAGAGAAGTGAAATCTTCCCCTATGTTTTACAGTAGTAAAAGTGCGAATGAATAATTCCCCATGGTTTACAGTAGTAAAAAGTGAGAATGAAATCTTTCCCCATGTTTACAGTAGTAGAAAGAATTGTGAGAAATGAAATCCTTTGTAAAAGAAAACGAGAGTGATGGAAATTCTTCCCGCATGGTTAACAGTAGTAAAAGAATGCGAGAATGAAATCCTTCCCCAATAGTTACGGTATTAAAAGCGAGAATGAAATCTTCCCATGGGTTAACATAGTAAGAAAAATGCGAGAATGAAATCTTTTGTAAAAGAAGACGAGAGTTGAAATCTTCCCCAATTTCCAGTAAGTAAAAAGAATGCGAAGAATGAAACCTTCCCCAAGTTACAGTAGTAAAAAAATGTGATAGTGAAAATCTTCCCCATGTTAAAACAGGAATAAAAAATAAATGCGAGAGTGAAATTCTTCCCATGTTAAAAGAAACGTGAGAATGAAATCTCCCAATGTTAACAGTAGTAAAAGAAAGTGAGATGTGAAATCTTGCCCCATGATACAGTAATAAAAAAGCGAGAATGAAAAATCTTCCCCATGGTTTAACAAAAGTAAAAAAAATGCGAGAATGAAAATTTTCCTCATGTTACAGTAGTAAAATGTGAGAATGAAAAAAATTCTTCCCCCAATTGTTACAGTAGAACAAGAATGCGAGAATGAAATCTTTGTAAAAAGAAAGCGAGAGTGAAAATCTTTCCCCCCGTTAAACAGTAAGTAAAAAGCATGATATGGAAGCAAAAAATCCCTTAATTTGTGAGTCAATCCTTACTATGACCCACAGCTTAGCACAATGGCCGGAGTATACAGATGTAGAAGTTGAACCTCTGTCTGTGAAGACTTAATAAACCCTCAATACTACCCTTAAATTATCCACACACTTTCCAGGGATTCCACCATTGGTGAAAACAAGTTGAGAACCCAGTATTGCATACTAGCTTGGAGGAGACAACCTGCAGCCCCCAAAACTAACTTTGGGTCTTTTGCCTGGTTGGCTCCGTGCTAGGAGGATCTCACTAAGGACCCCTATGATAGCAGAGGATCTGAGAAGGGGCTTCTATTGAGGAACTTGACAAATTCCCTTTTGGAGAGCCAAAACCAGAGCAACAGCAATTCTATGCTCTGTGCCATATTTGGAAAGCCCCCCCTTGTATGGTGGAATGCAAACATAAATGCCAATGTGGCTTCTTTACTTTTAAGCTATGGACCAAATGCAAAAGAAAAAAAGATGAACCTTACATACAAGTCCAAAGCTGGTGAAACTGGTAGCTCATGACTTAAACTTAACAACAATATCGGAAGGTAGAAAAACCACGCAAAAACCTGGATCTATAATGTAGATAATACAAGGAATCATCACTTGGTAATTGGGCTGAACAAAAGAGCTTAGGTTAAAACAACACATTAATAAAAATAAAACAAGAATGAAATCTCCTCAGGCGGACATAACTAAAACAAAACAAAAAATGAAATCTATCTTGTGTCCACAATATGAAAGAAAGCAGTGGAATTAAAAAAATGAAATCTTCCTCATGTTACAATAAATAAAAAATGAAATCTTGTGTCCCTCATGTTCCAATGTTTAATAGAATGCAATAACTGAAATCTTCCTTGTGTTACAGTTATTAAAGAAAAACCAGAGTGAAATCTTCCTCAGTTACAGTTATAAAATGAAATCTTCCCTCTGTTAACAGTAATAAAATGAAATCTTCTCATGGTTCCAAGTTAATAAGAATGCAAGAATGAAATATGTTACAGTAGCACAAAAAACAAGAATGATTCCCTCCTCATGCTATAGTAATGAAAGAAAAGCAAGAATGAAATCTTCCTCATGTTAACAGAAAGCCACAAGAAAAACAAAGAATTGAAACCTTCCTCACTTGTTACAGTACAACAAGAAAACAAGAATGAAACCCCCTCATGTTACAGTAGCACAAGAAACACAAGAATGAAATCTCCTCATGATACAGTAACAAAACCTTCCCTCAATGTTTACAGTAGCACAAGAAAACAAGAATGAAACCCTCCTCATGGGCTACAGTAAGCAACAAGAAAACAAGAATGAAACCTTCCTCATGTTACAGTATTAGGTCACAAGAAAACACAATGCTAAAACATGTTACAGTAACATCAAGAAAACACAAGAATGAAACCTTTCCTCATGTTACAGTAACACAAGAAAACAAGAATGAAACCTTCCTCATGTTACAGTAAAAGCACAAGAAAACAAGAATGATACCCTCCTCATGCTATAGTTAATGAAAGAAAGCAAGAATGAAATCTTCCTCATGTTTTTTTTACAGTAGCACAAGAAAACAAGAATGAAACCCTCCTCATGTTACAGTAGCACAAGAAAAAAAAGCAAGAATGAAAACCTTCCAAAGAAAACAAGAATGATACTTCCTCCTCATTTACAGTAGCACAAGAAAACAAGAATGATACCCTTCCTCATGTTTACAGTAGCACAAAAGAAAACAAGAATGAAACCTTCCTCATGTTACAGTAGCACAAGATAAAACAAGAAATGATACCCTCCTCATGTTACAGTAGCACAAGAAAACAAGAATGATTACAGGAGCACAAGTCAACAAGAATGAAACCTTCCTCATGTTACAGTAGCACAAGAAAACAAGAATGAAACCTTCGTCATGTTACAGTAGCACAAGAAAACAAGAATGAAAACCTTCCTCATGTTACAGTAACACAAGAAAACAAGAATGAAACCTTCCTCATGTTTACAGTAGCACAAGAAAACAAGAGTGAAACCTTCCTCATGTTACAGTACCACAAGAAAACAAGAATGATACCCTCCTCATGCTATAGTAATGAAAGAAACCAAGAATGAAATCTTCCTCATGTTACAGTAACACAAGAAAGTAATGGGTAATAAGAATTATATTAATTATTTATTTCTTACAGCTCAGAATAGCCCACATTCGTCCTGTGTTAAAATAGTTGACCTGACTATGTGTTTCAGATTCCTGGATCCAGTGCACCATAGCAGATACTGCACTAGCGAAGTGAAGTGTTAGAGACTTCACTATACTAGATCTCAGCTTTATGAGGTAAGGTGATGAGTTCCCTTCGTCGTTGTCTTTGCCTTCCCTAACTCAAGAGCAGAGTAAGGTACTCATCTACAGCTAGGTAAACATGAGCAAGACGCTAGCAGTTTTCTACCATATAACTTTGCCTTGAGAAGTAAGTGCTGTCACAACACTGCAAGTCATTGCTCATTGAGAAGTAAGTGCTGTCACAACACTGCAAGCCATTGTTCATTCCACGTAGAAGATGCTTGATGAAAACGAAAATGTAATTCAGAGTGCTGCCCCATGTAGTCTCTGCGGAGAAATGCAATATACTTGTATAAATTAAGTAAATAAATAATTTATAATATAAAATATTATATTATAAATATAATATTTATTTTATATGACTCCATGCTCTGTAAGTAGTGCATGAGTCAGTGTAGGCTCTCCAAGAACAACTACATTGCTGACACCATGCTGTGCTAGGAGTGACAGGGAGAAAGAAGAAGAAGACAGGGCAGGCAGCCTCTTCACATAATACAAATTGCTGTAGAAACAGCCACTGCAAGAGCACATAAATGCTCTGGTGCAGGCTTCCTGTAAGGGAACTAGTTGCCATGGTGATACCTTGCTCCAAAAATGAGTGAAAAGGTATCCTATATATAAAATCCCAGCTTTTTCGGTCAGTGTGTAACGCTAAGGGATGGAACTTTGGTTGAAAGTTAGACATTAATTGTATTGTTTCCCTTATATGTACTCTCCCAAAAATAGTAACACTTACCAAAGAAGAATGCGCAAATGACAGTGTGCACAAAAATATATTTATAGAATGTGTGATCCTCGCTGCTGCTACGTAGTTCGTGTACTGTGGTGATGCACGGTGGTTTTTTTAAAATACTTTTGAATAAGTAAAATTGCTGTTAGGTATTGGTGCTTTTGAATTTAATTCCCGTCTTCTGATGGGCTTTAACACTAATATGATGATAAAAACCAAACAAGTGCAATTGGACATTCTGCCAGGTTAGACTTGAAAGCATTGCTCATTCTGGGACTTCATCGGCTTGGTATACACATTAAAATCTTTGGCTAAACTGTTTTGACCCGTATTGTCTATAAAGAAGTTGGCATGTAATTGTTACAAAATTATAAATTCATTGCTTAATTTTATTTTTCTGTTGGTTCAAGAACACAAAAAGAAATGCAAAATATTTAATTACCACAGTTTTGGCAAAATACAACTTTATGTTCTATTTACAGGCAGGTCTAATCATATAGGGGGAGGTGTCACTCAGGTTACAATCACAGACATACCGCATCAGGGGTCACAGGTCAAACACAATCCGCAGAACAAACGGGTCACTGATATTATTGGTGGAGAGCAACAAGGAACTTGTGAGTTTTTTCTGATGTTGAATTATTTTAAATGATGATGATGACAGAGATGGTTTATAATATTTATTTTAAAATCTTATTATCATCATGACATCATTTTTTCACTCCTTATGGAGCTCGGCTCCACCACCGCAGATGAATCCCTTCAGGATGCCTAGTCGTAGCACATCCTGTTGCAGCTGTGGTTTCTCTAGCAATTTTTTATTTACAAGATGAGGTTGCCTGTCACATGCACAAACTCATATTAGCCACCTCTTACGACATGCCAGAAGGGGCAGTAGTCAAATTCATTTTTTTTTATCACCTCAAAGACCTCCAGGAAGTATAATGGGCTAAATCTTATGATTGTGATTAATAGGTCACAGTCTCTCTCTCTTCAATACCCTTTAAAAAAATGAGTGAATGGGGGGAAAATTGCAAGGCTACAGTGTAATTTGAAAGCAGACGTGAATATAGAAGGGAAGAGAAATATAACTGTTAAACTCGTTGTGTCTCAGGGCAGTTTTTAGGTTTTACAGAGGCAATCAAATGGATGCCAGATTTTTTCCCCACTGTTTTTTAACAGTCAGTAAACCTATAGACAGGAGAATCACTTTGGAAATTAAGCAGACAAAACATTTGTTGTTATTTTACTCCTGTAAGGTCCAGCTCCCAAGATATGACCCATAATATATGATTTATACATTTAAATTTATAATAAAACATATACGTATTCACGCCTTTTGAGTTATGTATTTGTAAAGTTGGCAGAAGAACATTTTGAAATGCAATATACTCGTATAAATTAAGTAAATACCAACGGGCTGATCACCCGTTTGCCAGTCACTTTGATTACGGAAACAACGACAAATGGATTGATTTGTCATTGCCCTAAAGACGCCATTAGGCGTGATGGGAACAACGGCAAAGAAAATCTATTCGCTGTTGCCCTTAAGACGCCACTAGGCGTAATGGCCACTGACTGCTTTGCCGGTCGTTGGCTAAGGACGGAAGAAGAAGAAATTAAGTAAATAAATAATTTATACATTATTTATTTATTTTGAAATGCAGTAAGTTTGATATCTGCCATCAATGGTACCTATACCTTGTAGCGGTATGGCAGCTTGTGTACCCTGACAATCCCAGAGCTATGCCAGTGGGAGATTTACTCCTGGTAGGTTCAACCGAAAGGAAGCCACTGGCATGAAAACGGATGCCCCGACCGCAAAACACGAAACCAGAATTGGTTTTCGGAACGTCAGAACTATGAATGAGGCAGGAAAGCTGAGACAAATCACAGCAGAGATGAGGAACTACAAGATACATATCCTGGGAATAAGCGAGAGCAGATGGACAGGTAGAGGGAGAATAAAAACAGCTACAGGGGAAACAGTACATTATTCTGGCAGAGAGGATGGTCAGCACAACGAAGGTGTAGCCATTATCCTGAAGAAAGGAATGGAAAGGTCTTTACTGGAATGGAAACCCATCAACAACAGACTGATAAGAGCAAGACTAAGAGGGAGGTTCACCAACACCACAATTATACAATGCTATGCACCAACAAACGACAGCGATAAAGAGATCAAGAATGAGTTCTATCAACAGGTACAAAAAGAAATGAAAACTACACCCAGGTACGATCTCATTATAGTAATGGGAGACCTAAATGCGAAAGTGGGAGCACACAATAATTATAACGAAAGAGTAATGGGGAAATGCGGCAGTGGAACAGCAAATGAGAATGGGGACAAATTAATAAACTTCTGCAGTATTAACAACCTGGTCATTAGAGGAACACTTTTTCCACACAAGGAAGTGCACAAGTTAACATGGGAATCACCAAATGGACGAGACAGAAACCAGATAGATCACATAATGATCAATGGCAGATGGAGACATGCACTACAAGACGTGAAAGTAAGAAGAGGTGCAGATGTGGGAAGTGATCATCACCTAGTAGTAGCAAGACTGAAAGTGAAACTCAGAGCTGCTGGACCAGTTGCAGTCAAACAGAAAAGATACAACATCACGAAACTGAAGGATCCCCTCACCAGAAAAGCTTTCGTGGTCGACGTAAAGAGAAGATATGAGATTATCAAAAGCCAGGAAAGAACAGAAACCGATGATGTTGACCAGAGATTCAACACCATCTCAACAATATACAAGGAAAGCAGCAAGTCATGCTTGGGATTCCAGGAAAGAAAGAGCCAAGACTGGATAACACCTGATGCGCTAAACACCATAGCGAAGAGAAAGGAAATGAAAAGAAAGAAAACAGAAGCGAAGTCTCCCAGATTAAAGGCAATATATAGTGAACAGTACAGTCAGCTGGACAAGGAAGTTAAACGTCAAACCCGTGCTAACAAAAGGACATTTCTGGATGACCTTGCAAGACAGACAGAAGAGGCAGCACTGAGAAATGAACAAAGCACAGTATACAAAATAACTAAAATCATCAGTGGAAAACGAGGTGCAAACAATATTACATTAGTAAGAGATAAGCAAGGAAATCACATCACAACAGTAGAGGGACAGGAAACAAGATGGGCAGAGCATTTCAGAGAAACTCTGAATAAGGAACCACCAGAGACACAATTGAATGTTCCTGAGGCTGAAAATGATCTAGATGTTAATACAGACATCCCACGAAAAGAAGAAATCATCACAGCAATCAAAGGGTTAAAGAATGGAAAAGCTCCTGGTCATGATAACTTAAATGCAGAGCTATTTAAGACAGACCCAGAGCTAGCAGCAGAACTATTAGAACCACTATTTGCACAAGTCTGGAAAACAGGGACAACACCAACAGAGTGGAGAAAAGGAATAATTGTCAAATTGCCCAAGAAGATGTGTAGATCATATATTTACCCTCAGGAACATTATAGAGCAGTGCTCAGAATGGCAAAGACAGTTGTACATTAATTTCGTTGATTTTGAAAAGGCTTTTGACAGTATACATAGGGACAGTTTATGGAAAATACTGAGGGTTTATGGAATTCCAAGCTGCATAGTGTCAATCATAAAAAGCCTTTATGCCAACTTTACGTGCAGCATTGGGCAGAGCAACCTAACCTTTGAAGTGAAGACAGGAGTACGACAGGGATGCCCCTTATCAACCACTCTATTTTTAACAGTCATAGACTGGGTGATGCGCCAGACAACAGAGGGTAATCCAAGAGGAATAAGATGGACTACATTTTCTACATTGGAAGATCTGGAATATGCAGATGACATTGCACTGCTAGCACATTCACATCAACACATCCAGGAAAAAACGGATAGACTTAATAAGTATAGCCAGCAGGTGGGCTTGAACATCAACCTAAAGAAGACAGAGGTCATGACGCTCAATGTGAGCAACCCTGAGCCCATATCAGTAAGGAATCAGCAACTGAAACAGACAGATGCCTTCACATACCTAGGATGCATAGTAACACCAGACGGCGGAGCAAGCAAAGACATCAACAACAGAATGAACAAAGCAAGAACAGCCTTTTTTATTCTAAACAACATCTGGAAGTCCTCTCAGTACAGCACAAGCACAAAATTAGGATTATATCAGAGCTGTGTGCTTTCTGTGCTTCTCTATGGCGCGGAGAGCTGGAGAGTTACAGAGAAGGAAATGTCGAAATTGTCCTCTTTTCACACAACATGCCTAAGAAAAATTCTCCGAATCTTTTGGCCGAATATCATCACCAACCAAGATCTGCTTACTCGGAGCAAGCAAGAGGACATGCACACCATCATAGCTGGCAGACCCTGGAGCTGGGTTGGCCATGTCCTCAGAAGAGACCCCGATGCCATCACAAGAACAGCTATGCTATGGACCCCTGAAGGAAAACGAAAGAGAGGCCGACCAAAAACAACTTGGCGGAGGACTGTGGAGGCTGAGATGCAAAGAATGAACCAGAGTTGGGGCACTGTACGAAGGATGGCCGCCGACCGAGCAAAGTGGAATCAATTTTGTTGTTGCCCTACAAGACGCCACCAGGCGTAATGGCCACTGACTGCTTTGACGGTCGGCGGCTAAGGATCATAGAATAGAAGATAGTAGGTCCAGCTCCCAAGATATGACCCATAATATAATGACTTATACATTTAAAATTTATAATAAAACATATACGTATTCACGCCTTTTGAGTTATGTATTTGTAAATCATTATAAGTTGGCTGAAGAACATTTTGAAATGCAATATACTCGTATAATTTAAGTAAATAAATAATTTATACATTATTTATTTATTTTGAAATACAGTAAGTTTGATATCCCAATGAGTAAGTTCTGTTCCCAAAAAGTGTAGACAATAGGAAATCTGGCTTTGTAACTAATCGGGCATACCAGGCGACCCTAACAGTGTTATCATATTGTGGCATACCGTGTGGCTGATCAAGTTGAAATTGTTAACACTGGCAAAGTTTAATGTAAATGTAAGGTGACAGTTTTAGAACCATTTGACCTGTCAGTCAGTAAGGTCAATTTCTGGACATGATAAAGCACAAGGGAAGCTGTGGTAGCACAGTGGTTAGTGCACTGGCTTCCTAGCTCGGTGGTCCGTGGTTCGATCCCCAGTTGTGGTGAGATTTTTTAGACCGCAAACGGTACCGGGGTCGACCCAGCCTCATTAATTGGGAACCAGAGCAACCCTGGGAAGGGTAAGGCGGCCAGCGTGATGCTGACCACATCACCCCCTAGTGTGCCGATGGTCAAAAAAATATGGGCCTAACACCATATTCCCAATATGCCTCAATGGGCGTGTAATGGGATCCTTGACCTTTTACCTTTTTAAAGCACAAGAATAAATGACTGACATACATAGTCAACAGAAAATACTCCAGAGTGGAAAAAAAAATATAAATGTGTGATAGATGTACTAAAGCACAAGACAAGGACAGCTGATTTATCTTCCTCAAGATAACAATAATTATATTTGCTGCTATATTTATTTGTGTGCACGCATGCAAACATGCATTTGTGTTTGTTTTTTTTGGGTCTGGATGAAGGCTTTATTAGCCAGTTAGCCAGTAGGTTTGTTCTTGCAGTCTTGTTGAGAGCAATGAGCGCAGCTGGAATTTGGGAATATCACGAAACTATTCAAGTTTTAAAGTGTTTCTTTTTTCTTCTGCTGCTGCTGCGAAATACATAGAAAATAAAGTGGTGTTGCCACCTTGTAAAAATGGAGCCTGATCAGTTACCATGACGTGCCTACAGCAATCTGGTTTAGAGCATGAGAAACACTGAAAGAAAGATGTATGGACAATAATATCCCTATCCTTCACCAACACGGGCTCACACCAGCCATTTTTGCTCCCATGGCTCGAGAAATAAACTTCGACCCCCCACAGCGCTTCATGGCAAAAGTTGAAAGAAAAATCTGCTGTGAATATGCTGGAAGAAATCAGAGTTCAAAGCCTGAGGTGTTCAAATCTTCATAAAGCTTGTTCTAGACGTGATGGCATTTGTGTGTGAATGTTATTTTCTAAGCACTTAAAGGGAGTGTCCACACGGAATGGTCCTGGGTTCGATTTCCCAGTAAGCCACTCGAACGTCCTGTTGTTTTTCTGTTGTCTAGTTTTTTACTTCTTCTTATTATTCACGAGTGCCTGAAACATACTTTCATGTGTGTGTAATATTTTATTTAATGTTATTTTCTAAATTTGTTTGGTGTGCTGTAATTTCTGTATTAGGGCGTGATTCTTCAAACACTATTTGCTGCCGATCCATCTGAAGTAGATAAAAAGAGAGCAAACACAAGTACTCTAAGAACTCGTATATGAGCAGCATGAGATCCAATGGGCAGCACATTCTCTTCCAGAAGGTAAGAGAACTTTTTTTTTTTTTAACGAACGCCCCACTATTTACTCGAGGCGAAATCTATGGCTAAAATGTCCAAAACCTGAGACTGATTTTACGTGAGATTATCCTATTTTTTCCCCATACGCTGACAGGTGTCCTCATGCCATTCAGGCAGATACTCGCGTCTTTGGAGAGTACCCCATTAGAGCTGGGTCGGCTCAGGAGCCGTTTCAGGTTATTCCAGTCCCTGGTCGACAACACTCTTTTCAAATGATACTCGCCAGGGCTCGACAAACCATTAATCCAGTTCAAAAATCCCGGGTCGACGACACTGCTTCAAATGTCCTTGCAAGGGCTTGAACTGTAGTGAAAGGTTTTTTCTGGTGTGGTGATAGTGGTAGAGAAGAAGTAGAATTCACTCAGAAAGTATCAGAAAATTCAGAAAAATAAAAAATAAGTCCCAGTGCCAGAGAAGTACACTGGTATCACAATGGAGTTACGGCTGTGAATACTCTGAGCTGGACAATAGATTTAGGCTTCAAAAGTATACTGCGCCACTTTCTCTATAGTAACCCTATGTGATAATATAATTAAATTAGAAAAAGTAACTCAAAATTTAACATTTAAAAAATTACCAAGTCAAATGAGTACAATTTCATAATTTATTATGTACATCTATCTAGCCTTGTAATGAGAAATGGGTGTTGGAAGATGGTAAAATGTATGATTATTTATATTTACAAAGTAAAATAAATAATAGTAAAAAATCTTGGATGTATCTTCCAATGAAATTATAACGTCTATCACTGTAGTTTTGTTATCTCTTGCTATCTAGTCCTGGTAGATTTTCTCGTTATTAGAAACGCGCTCACAATGTTTGTAGGATTGGCTACACATAAACTCATCTTGCATTTCGCCACGTCTGTTCGAGGTTCCTGAGACACACTGGTAATTATCAGGAAGACTTTCCTTCAGCCCGCCCTATAACTACGGGGGACTAAGGTGTTGAAGATTGTTTTTAACACTATGCTCCAGTTAGCAGGATCAAAGGTCCTCAAGTCTTTAGTTTATACTTGATCATGAGCTCTCATAAAACCTGGAACAAAAGGTAATAGGTGGTCATGGTGTTCCAACAATCTCACTAACCACTGATGTTCATGAGGCAACCATGTCTTCAGTGTTTGTATATAAATGAATGATTCATGGTAGTAGGTTACAGAGATAGCATGATAAGATAATGTCTACTGTGCAGAAGATAACAAAATACATTAATAAATCACATGTTATGATACATGGGTATGATATAACCTTTGCCTTCCACTTATGGATGCCAAGTAACGTATGTACTTGCTGGTATGTTGTAAGCTTTCAGGCAAGAACTAGCCATGATATATTTGGCTAACCAATTAATTGTTATGCTTCCTGACAATGCCGGTGGAGGTTATCTCTGGTTAGCGTCATTGGCTTCCTGTATTTCCCTTTTTATTATGTCTGATACAATCAAATCGTAAACAAAATCTGAAATAAAATGATATTAGTCACACATATATCTTTAATAAAACTTACATACCCTCTAGGATTAATATACGCACGATGAGGCTGTATTTGCTAAAGTATATCTGCCCTGCATGCAAAGAAATTATAGAGAACAAAATTAAACATGATTTACATCTTTATTTCTTTAAGCAAGCTGAAGGTCTATCATAAATTTACTGTACTTTTTCACAGATCCAGTGGTGCTTCCCAGTTTTCTTCAAGAAGGTAAGCAACAGAGTCTATGCATCAGTTCAGTATATTTTTGTTCTCAGTTAATTTTTCTTTTAAAAAAGAATCATATGTAGGTATTTTTTCATTTTTAAATATAGTTAAAGTTGTGTCTCAAAGTCTTGCTACAGATCTTACTGCTTGCTATATATCAGCTAAATTCATTATATATCATTGAATTGTTTATATTTCATTTTTCTCCACTCTTGTTTTTCCAATGCATTTATCTTCTACTGGTGTGATTGATTTTCTATACGTCCAGGAAAAAACGGATAGACTTAATAAATATAGCCAGCAGGTGGGCTTGAACATCAACCTAAAGAAGACAGAGGTCATGACGCTCAATGTGAGCAACCCTGACCCCATATCAGTAAGGAATCAGCAACTGGAACAGACAGATGCCTTCACATACCTAGGATGCATAGTAACACCAGACGGCGGAGCAAGCAAAGACATCAACAACAGAATGGACAAAGCAAGAACAGCCTTTTTTAGTCTAAACAACATCTGGAAGTCCTCTCAGTACAGCACAAGCACAAAATTAGGATTATATCAGAGCTATGTGCTTTCTGTGCTTCTCTATGGCGCGGAGAGCTGGAGAGTTACAGAGAAGGAAATGTCGAAATTGTCCTCTTTTTACACAACGTGCCTAAGAAAAATTATCCGAATCTTTTTGGCCGAAAACCATCACCAACCAAGATCTGCTTATTCGGAGCAAGCAAGAGGACATGCACACCATCATAGCTGGCAGACGCTGGAGCTGGGTTGGCCATGTCCTCAGAAGAGACCCCGATGCCATCACAAGAACAGCTATGCTATGGACCCCTGAAGGAAAACAAAAGAGAGGCCGACCAAAAACAACTTGGCGGAGGACTGTGGAGGCTGAGATGCAAAGAATGAACCAGAGTTGGGGCACTGTACGAAGGATGGCCGCCAACCGAGCAAAGTGGAGTCAATCTGTTGTTGCCCTACAAGACGCCACCAGGCGTAATGGCAACTGACTGCTTTGACGGTCGGCGGCTAAGGATCAAAGAAGAAGAAGGTGTGATTGGCCATTTATCCCTGAATGTTTGTTTGGTTTTTTTTTTCGGAATTTCTTCTTCTCTATATATTTTCATACTGTTAATTTTTTGGGGGTTTTTTTTTTTTTTTGCAACGGTAACCATTTGTTTGTCCATTGACGAAGACATAATTTTCAGTATACTTTTGTTCGTATTTTGCAGTTAAATTACCTTTTTCCACTTTCATGTTGTTCACCTTTGCATTTCTGAGCTTGATCCCTCTTCAGCTTGTTTGTGCCTCACAAATCATTTATCTCAGTCTTAAATATATTTCACCATTATTGTTTTTTAGTTTACATTCTTGTTGCATCTCTTTTTTTTTTTTTTTTAAATTATAGCCTTAGATATGTGATAGGGTGGGCGAGATGATGATGATTATATTGTGATATGTTTGATCACTCTCTTTTCACACTCGCACCGACCCGAACAACAATAAAACTCTTGATTCTAGAGGCAGGGGCTGTATTTATTTTTACAACCCATTCAGTGCCTAAGCAAACATTAAACAAATAAACCAACGAACATAACAAAACACCCAGCTAGTGCTCAGTTGCTATAATCTGAAGAAGCAAAACAAAGCATCGAACTAGTTAAAATCATTGTTGAATAACGATACTCTCAACCTGTCAACAGTCCTTCCATGCCACCTGACACCCTCAACTATCACACACGCACACACTCATGCGTGTCATCCAATGCGACTAGTAAGGTGTTGTGCATGAGGCTGGCAATCTCACCGTGTAACATCGGTTGCTACCAAAACCACTACTGCAAGAGCACTAACACACACACACTCATGCATGTCATCCAATGAGACTTAGTATGGTGTTGTGCATGAGGCTGGCAATCTCACCATGTAACACAGATTGCTACTGAAACCACTACTGCAAGAGCACACACTCAGCTATCACACACACACACACTCATGCATGTCGTCAATGAGACTAGTATGGTGTTGTGCATGAGGCTGGCAATCTCACCATGTAACACAGATTGCTACGAAACCCACTACTGCATGAGCATATGAATACTTCATGCGGAGGCAAACCACACTGGTGGCCCTTGCTCCCACAGGAGCGGAGAAGAGAAATATATATCTCCAAGTGAGCCCACGTGCTCTCACAAACCATTCTTCACATTACAATAATTAAATAATAATTTCAACTGGACATAAAATAATATTCTTCTATATGTACAAACAAATACTCTCAATAATGAGAATAAGCTACTACCTCATTCTCAAAACGATCCACAATCAATAGCGTTGAGTGATTCGACCTACTGGCATATAGGCATAGAAGATAGCTTCTAGTCGGATTGTGATGGACACCAGGCCACATTAGAAAGTTTTCCATGCTCAGACAGGGAAGCAAACAGAGAAAACGAGGCGTCCCTTTGTGCTTTAGCAGAAAGAACAAGGGACATAGGACACATAAGCGCTCTCCGAGCACAGGCTAAATGGGAGTATTGTCACCTTAGTGTTTGGTTTGTTGTTTATTTGTTTAATGATTTGCAACCTCAGTAGTGCTCTAGTCACTGAATGGTTTGTAACAAATACATATTTAGCCCCTAGCCTTAACGAATCAAGATAAACTCGCACTCTTTGAGCTTGATGAACTCGGGTCGGTTTGGCGAGTGTGCAAGATAGATGATCATTTTCTATCACAACAGCATCATCGATCACTCGCCCACCCTATTCACAAATTGGCGTCGTCGACAGGATGTCAGGCAGACAGTGACACTGAGCAAACAGTCAAACAGCAAATATAACAAATAATGTAAACACCCAGCGGTGCGAATTATTGCAGCATAGATGGCTTCGATCATGCGCCATGTGAAGAGTAGTGTACGTGAAGGGTGCCGGTAGGTTAGGGCTATTTAGTGGAGAAGAGCAAATCCCACTTGGCAATATGTATTGTAGATAGATGTAGAAGGCCGTGTGGAAGATGGCGCCTTTTTGGTGCGTCAGAAGACATTGTGGTAGTGACAATTGATCTTGAAACAACGTTTACAAACCAAGGGATCCTCTAGAGCAAATTACGGAAACGTGGCTGAACCCCCCAAAGTGCCCTGGCCCCCCTGAGCATTTTATACTCAAGAATAGTAGAAGAGAGCCTACAGCGAGCAACCCGACGATGTCAGTTGAGATGACCATGAGATTACCAGGCCGTGAGTCCATGGGACCTTGGAAATGTGCTTTTTTTATGTGAAGGTCCCCAAAAAAAAGCCCAGAGACACTGGTGCACATACTAGCAAGTGCAGAAGCATCACAGTTGAAGAGGAGGCACCTCAAAGCCAGAATTATCGATCTTCTAAAGTCCCAGACAGCACAGATGTCTACAGTGCCAGTTTCGCCAGCACAAGAGGAGCGGTGCAGAGATAGAGAAAGCACCTAAGCCCAACCGCGGTGAACAGCCAACGCAGGAGACGAGGATTGACTTTTGTCCGCCAGGAAACCTTAACTAATCCATTCTTGTATGTTAGAGATCAGGGCTGTTGTCATAGGAAAGCTGTGAGCTGACAGCACCAACAAACGTACAGTTGCACCGACAAGGCGAAAAGGGGATGTGCAAGTTTGTATAGTGTTCCACAGGGGATGGGGGTTTCATCACGCCAGATGATGAGTGTATTGAGGTATTCGTACAATCAAACCAAGATCTTCTGAAAAGGGATTCAGGAGTCTGGCGAGGAAATGTAACGATAGAGTTTGGAATTTGACAGCAAACCATCTGTCCAGGGCATGGAAGCATCCTATGTAATGCGGCATTGGCGGTCAAGAATGTAAAGGAAGCAGGGGGCGACCCATGGCACAGAGAAAGCCTACCAAAGTTGAGGTGCTATAATTGTGGTGAGTTCTCAGGCCACATGGCAGGCAATCCCTCAAGGCCCTCTTCCAAAACGATGCTTTGGATGCAAGTCCCTATGAACATTTGATATCCGCCTGTCCCTCAAGGAGCTCTTTCCCGCGAGACGTTACTGCCACAACCAGGTTGCCTACTAGTTATGCGCAAGCGCCAAGAGAAGGCCGTGACAACTGTCCACCCTAATGGGCGCCGAGAAAATTGGTCCGTTCGTGGTAGGGGAGGAAACCCGTCCTAAGCAGAATAGGTGGGAGTGCACATCGGTGTCCAGACGAGGAGACTCATCAAAAGCAGACTGTGGGGAATGTAAGGCCCACCGTCCACACAAAATGAGTGGAAAGCACACGTCAAAAAGTAGCGATCCTCCCTACAAAAGTCGACAGCTGCATGCACTGACAAGCAGAATGTCACGGGCAGGCAGCGACGCGGCACAGGTGGGCGAGTCCCTCTAGTCCACAACGGCTGCCAGCTCGACCACGGACTACTGGGAACATGACGACCAAGAGAGGTCCCCACCGGTTGTACCGAATACAGAATCCTGAGCCCAAACATCCCGGGGCCCCCCCCCGGCTGAGAAATATTCAGCGCAGCACCAAAGAGCTGGGAAATACAATGGAAGCGCCAGAGGTTGTGATGTTGTTCGGACGACAACAAAGATATGTGATGGGGCCGGAACGACGCCCCCTTCCTTTTCAATGCATTTTTATCGCCCACATATTTTAGAAGTGCGCGCAGCACGCTAGTATGTAAAAATTCTGACGAGATAAAGAAGAAGATTGATGACTAGGCCATAATAATGCCTAAAAATTAAGTTGTGGTGTAGAATTGTGTTTTTTGCTCTAGAAATAGTTGTGTATATTTCTGTTTTCTGGCCTTCTGATAATCTCCCTTGAAAGACTGGCCAAATGCTTCAACAAGTGCACTATCCAGTGGATACCAGTCCATTGCAACATACCAGGTAATGAGGAGGCAGACAAACTTGCTAAGGAAGGAGGTGCCTTACAACAAAATGATATAGAGACAACTTACGCAACGGCAAAGTCTATTATAAAGGCTACATTCAAGTCCAAATGGGAAAGAGAGCACCCGGGCCATGTTGAAAAATGATGCATATCATCAACTATCCAGGAAAGAACAGGTCATCATTTTTCGGCTACGCACTGGAATTCAAGATTGGTGCAACAGATCTCTGCAACCTGCGGTACCAGCCTGATGACGGTCGAAATCGTCCTGCAGTATTGCCCAGCCTACAGTAATGAACGGAGTAGCATATGGCAACAACCCACTTCTGTCAACGAAAAACTGTTTGGAGATGTGGGAACCTTGGGTTGACTACTGCCTTTATTAGAGTCATAAATGTGGAAGTTTGAAGGCGAACGAGGAAGAAGAAGAAGAAGTAAACAGACACAATGCAACCAACGTCCTTTTCAGGACAAACGAGGAAGAAGAAGAAGTAGAACACTGGAAAATTTATATTATGTTAATGTTTTTCAGCATTTTGGGTTAGTTACCAAATCGTGTAAAACAACTGTTTACCTTGGCAACTAGTGATAGGACCACAGAAAATGCTTGGACATCTCGTCTAACGGCTGAATAGGCTAGAAACTTGTTTCAGCAATTGACTGATAGATCTAGCGACGAGGACAAGAATGAAAACAGTGTGCACATTGATTGAAATAGGGATTTTGATAGAGATGGGGCGCAAGCAGTTAAAATTGTGAAAATATTGCAAGTCCTCGCCATCGGAGGGCCGTTAAATAGCAACAACCTCTATTAGAGTTACAAATGGCGCTTATTGTAATAGTACATTCATTTATCTTTAAAATGACGTGTAATTCATAAAAATCTGTAAACAATTACGAAAACTACCGCTTACTTTGTGCAAACACCTACAGGATAAAAATTGGAAAAATATTTAATTCGGCCACAGTGTGTTTTTCAATTCAGTAGTTAATGTGTTAATACAGGCTTACAGTTATCTCCCTTGTCTGTTTTATGCAGTTACCTTCCATGTTCTGTTAATGCAGGTATCTCCCTTGCTCTGTTTTATTTAAGTGCCTTTCTTATTCTATTTTATACAAATGTTTCATGTGTTTTATTTTGTTGCTTTTTTTCTGTTTCATTCAAATGTTTGACTTGTTGCTCCAGTTCTGCTCAGATATCTTTTGTTAGTTATATTTAAATACAAAAATCTCTAGTTTATTATTTTTTTTTTCTGTTAGGTCAAGTGGCGTGTCGGCAAGACTCAGTATTGCCAACTCTCCATACGAGTATGACATCTCTGGGAACCTTCCTAACTCTGTGTCACGCCGATCAAGTGGGGAAAGCTCCACCAACATAGGGAATGTGTCGGCCATGATGCAGAAGACAAACCTGGGAAGCCAGCCAAACTTGGTTGTGCCTCCTATTACCGGAGGAGTATCTGCTGGTGCTGGTACTAATGGTAATAGTCGCACTTGTGGTGGATATGGCAACAGCGTGGGAAACAGATGCTACAACGAGCGTTTAGCCAGGTTAATTGAATCTTTTTTTTTAATCATCTGTTTTTCTTTTAAGCAGTGCCATCTCCACTTTGAAAGTTGGCAGCAGTGAATCTTTCAACATTTTCTCTCTCCTGTCTTGTGATACACTCTGGCAGACTACGTTCCATTCATGTTGTTATTTTCTTCCTGTTTGGGTATGTTTTGTAATAAACTTTAAAATACAGTAAACCCCACTATATTGCAAACACTACGGTTTAACAATTATATCACAGTGCATGGGGAGGTTACATTAACACAGGGCAAGAAGCTGTGATTGTTTCTAAAGCTTTGGTATTTGAGTATGATTTGTAAAAAAAAAAAAAAAAAAAATGGAGTCACCTACTGATCAACTTTTTTCAGAATTTCTGTAAATGGTCAGATTTTACAGTTGAAAGAATCTGAATGCTCCAAATCTCTGAGAAGAAACAGTAGTAGCCAGAGAGAATTGAAAAATCTGATGCGCCAAATCTCTGAGAGAAAACAGTATACACAGCGAGAGACGTTGAAAAATCTGATTTGCTCCAAATCTCTGAGAGAATCATTAGTAAGCCAGGAGAGAAAGTTGAAAAATCTGAATGCTCCAAATCTCTGAGAGAAACAGTAGTAGCCAGGAGATGAAGTTGAAAAATCTGAATGCTCCAAATCTCTGAAGAAACAGTAGTAGCCCAGGAGAAGTTGAAAACTGTGATTTGCTCCAAATCTCTGAGAGAAACAGTAAGTAGCCAGAGAGAAGTTGAAAAAATCTAAATGCTCCAAATCTCTGAGAGAAAATCAGTAGTAACCAGGAGAGAAGTTGAAAAATCGAATGCTCAAAGTCTCTGAGAGAAACAGTAGTAACCTGGAGATAAGTTTGAAAAATCGAGAATTCTCCAAATCTCTGAGAGAAACCAGTAGTAATCCACCATGAGAGAAGTTGAAAAATCTGATGCTCCAAATCTCCTGATCGAAACAGTAAGTAGCCAGAAGAGAAGTTTGAAAAAACTTATTGCTCTAAATCGCTGAGAGAAACAGTAGTATCCAGGAGAGATGTGAAAAATCTGATTGCTCCACATTCTCTGAGAGAAACATTAGTAGCTAGAGAAAAGTTAAAAATCTGAATGCTCCAAATCTCTGAGCGAAAACAGTAGTAGCCAGGAAGAAGGTGGAAAACTCTGATTGCTCCAAATCTCTGAGACTAAAACAGTAGTAGCAGGAGAGAAGTTGAAAAATCCTGAAGCTCCAAATCTCTGATAGAAACAGTAGTAGACCAGGGTGAAAAGTTGATAAAATCTGAATGCTCCAAGATCATTTGATAGAAACAGTAGTAGCCAGGAGAGAAAGTTGAAAATTCTGAATGTCTCCAAATCCGAGAAAACATAGAGCCAGGATAGAATTTGAAAATCTGATTGCTCCCAAATCTCTGAGAGAAACAGTAGTAACCATGAGAGAATTGAAAAATCTGATTGCTCCAAATCTCTAGAAAACATTAGAGCCAGGAGAGAAGTTTGAAAATCTGAATGCCTCCAAATCTCCTTAGAGAAAAAAGTAGTAGCCAGGAGAGAAGTTGAAAACTCTGATTGCTTCCAATCGCGTGAGAGAAACAGTATAGCCAGGAAGAAGGTGAAAAATCTAAATGCTCCAAATCTCTG
>JAMPIV010004029.1:0-61486 GCA_024509875.1 Oreohelix idahoensis
AATGTTCAAGAGTTGTTGGCAAGTAATTGACTTTATATTGATACGTGTCTGTCAAGACCCCTAGTTTTCACTTTGGCTACGGATACTTCTCCGAACAATATATTTTATAGACGGCACGCATTAATTGCGATTTAAATTATTTAAACAAACATTAATGCTTTATGCGAAAATAAAAATAAAAATAATTATTTTGTAGTATTTAAGTTATTATTACTGTTTATATCAAATTTAGTTACATTTTATCAAGCAGTTTGCGTTTATTTAGTAAATATTACATAGTTTATCAGAAATTAAAATCTTTATAACTAACACATAACTAATTCTCGAGACCTGAAGATCTTTCATATTTAGGACATGCGCTCTAATATAACCGGCTAGGTTGAACGGGTCGCGCCTCGTCAAGACGAGGCAAAATTTTATTAAGAAAAGAAAGTCTTCACAACTAAATCAGACCGCAACATCGTTTATTAAGAAAGAAGTCTTTATCACATTGCTGGACCGAAAGGTATTCTATAATTGGACAAGTGTCAACCTTAAACGAGGTGCGCCTCGCCAAAATAAGGCAACATTTACGTTTTTTTTTTAAATTTTTGGTCATTTAAAAAAAATAGAAAAGAAACTAGCTCAAAGCTAAACAATACACCAGAACGAAAGATATTCTTTATTTAGCCATGTGTCCTAATATAACAGGTGTTATCTGTATGTTCAGGTTGAATAGGTCATGTCTCGCCGAAAAGAGAAAATTTATTTTAAAAATACGGCTCAACACAATCAGCTCAACACAGTATGTATGACAGAAAATAATAATCATGTTTTTTAAACAAGCAATAATGTATTTTTTTCCTTAACCAGCGGCACTTGGGCTTTCAGCCCTTCGGCCCAATGACATGTCATTGCGAGGCTGGGGAGCCTGTGGACTTTCCTTCCAACCCGGTCAGGAGCTTCGCTCCTTCCCATCCACAGAGGACTTATCTCAGGCGCCGTTCAGGTTATTCAGTCAAAATCCCGGTCGATGACACTCCTTCAAATGACCACGCCCGGGCTTGAACCTTGAACACCTGATCGACAGCGCAATGTGGTAACCATTACACCAGCGCGGTTCCCGTACAATAATGTATATACAGTATGTTTGAAAAGAACGTGCTACGAAAAACAGTATTAAGAACGTTAAAAAATGATGAGTTGGACTATTCTTTCTTGGTGCGCCAGGTTGGAAAAGGAAAATGCGTCTTATTAACTTGCTTCTTGCTAAAACTCGGAAGCAGAATAAAATTGCTTTTGCGATTCCATCATAAAAAATAAGAGTATTTTGGAAAAGCTCGGAAGCAAATTGAAAAGCAAAAGTGAAATCACTGTTCTGGTGGAACCATAAGGATTAACAGTATTTTGTGCGGCTTGCATTTGCAATTACTGTAAACAAGGCACGAGGACAGTCATTAAAAGCGGTAGTCATTAACTTAAATGAAAATTTATTTTCACTCGAATATCAAAATATTATAGTTTGATTTTGACATTTCATAGGTTTCCTATGCAGTTGCTAGGAAAAATCCGGGCAACGCCGGGTCCTTACAGCAAGTATTTTATATTAGCGTCTTTGAGGACCTCGCCGTTTGATTTTCAGACCTTGTAAGGGCCATAAGTAGCATCCATCTTAAGGCTCACAGCTCTTTAGCCTCCCCCCCCCCCTCTCAACTAGAGGTATGATTAATCATAACAAAGTGTTATAAAGTAACATTTCAAAAAAAAAAAAAAAAATCTAAACTTTTACTGTGGTTAAAGCTAATTTCTCAGCAAAAGATAAATTGGCTAGAACATGAAGATGGCTATGTGCCAGTCTTGACATACTGATGCAAGTCTTGGGCAATGACTACAATCCACAAAAGGCAGACCCAAACCTCAGAAATAAGGCATCTGAGGAAGGTGGTTGAAGTAACAAGAAAGAAATATGATCCGCAACCAGACTATACGTCATGGCCTCAAAACTCAGCCCCTGCAAACTGTCGCTGGTTGTCTCCCCTGCTCTGCAGTAGTGGTCCAATAAGGGCCAAAATTCGAGTAACTGGAATGAGTTTTTACAAAAGTAGCAACCTTCGCTCAAAATTACTCTTGGTAAAGATATAAACAGAAGGATAGGCCTTCTATTTCAGTGAGTCTCAAAGGATTTTTAGAATAGCAAGTATAACAGCTGAGTGATCTAAGTTTGTTTTAAACTTTATATTCTCCGCCCACTTGTGTGAGAAATATATGTTTTGACTCGTATTTTATGAGCCCCCAGCTAAAGATGATTCAGCAAATATTAATTTAATAGCTCTTTATATCTATATGTATTTTTTTTAAATAAAAATGATTCATACAGGTGCAGACATCAGTTCACTCACTCCATTGAAAGACTCCAACTATGGATTTATATTTACATAGATAACAAAAGATTTATTCATGAAATATTTGATAAACTGGGTTAAAATGAATAAAATTGTTTTGTCTGGAAAAAGTTCAAGTATTGGGTATCTTTCTCGGAAAAGATTGTGCTGTGGTGGAGTTTTAAACAAAGATAGTGCGTAAACAATGCCAGTACTGGGTACTTAGCTGGCAGTGTGGTGACAGTAAGTTCCAGTTCAGTCACTGACAGTTCCCGGTGAAGTTGTGTCTGTTCCTTCTCAAGCCAGGAGTCGCATGACGTGGTAGCAGCACGTTCCTTGCGTTGCAGGTGTAACCGCCTCAGATTTACCCTCGTCGAGTGTCCTCTAGACCCGTCTGTTATAGAAGGTGCAGCATTGAATTCCGGTAACCAGTACCAGAAACTGGGAGATATATAAATAATACCTCTCTTAAATATCCTATCTCCTGACTTAAGCATCAGGGTACCTCCGCTTTCCCACCACCATTTCATCTCCCTCTGAATGTTTCTGATGTACCTGAGAATGAATTCTCAGGCCCTCAAGACAGAAGAAAGAGATTCAGGAGAGCTGAGCAAGATAAATGAAACATGTATATATATATATATATATATATATATATATATATATATATATATATATATATATATATATATATATATATATATATATATATATATATATATATATATATATATATATATATATATATATATATATATATATATATACGACCGTGTGACCGGTCTTTGTATGCGGCATTGGTGGCTAGGAATGTAAGGGTAGCAGGAGGCGACCCATGGCACAGAGGAAGCCCAGAAAAATAAGATGCTACATTTGTGGAGACATTTCAGACCACATGGCAGCCAAGTGCCCTCAGGGCCCGCTTCCGAAGCGATGTTTTCAGTGTAAGTCCCCAGAGCATTTGATATCGGTTTGTCCCTCAAAGGGCGCCCTCTCTAAACGTACCGACATATCTAGGTTGCCTCCAGGTTGCAGGCCAAGAGATCGCCGTGACAACTGTTACCCTAAGGGCGCCAAGAAAAGCGGTCAACGTTCAGGTGACAACTGTTACCCTAAGGGCGCCAATAAAAGCGGTCAACGTTCAGAAGAGGAAACTCATCTGAAACAGATAGGAGGGAATACACGCCGACGCTCCGAAGAGGACACCAATCTAAATCAGATTGGGGGGAATGCACGCCGACATCGATGGAACACAAATGTGAAACACGTTGGAAGCAATCCCCCGCCAAGGCCGACTATTGCAGGCACTAACTCGCTGAACTCTCAACCAAGTAGCGACGCTGTACGAGCGGACAATTCTCCCAGACCACGACAAGCAAAGAGACATAAACTTGGAACTGACAATGGAGCCGAGAAGGTTTGTGGGGACCACAAAAAATTTAGGGGCGGAATATGTGACGGTGTGGCCAGAAGGATGCAATTTTAGACTGGGTAATTAATTTATGATCTGGTCTACGGTGTATATTTGTACTCATGTTGCATTCTCACACGGGAATGGGCGATTTAAACGAAACACACCTTTGCCATCCGTAAAGAGGACAAACGTGTGAGACGCAGAAGATGTAATGGGAGACAGCCCTCGGTTGTTACACGACGTCTTCGCGCTGTCACATATATATATACACACACAACAAATCTGAGATAAAATTACTAAAATAAAAATATATACACATACCATGATGTCATTATCATCCGCTTTCTGCTCCATTTAGAGCCTGGGGCTACCTCTACTATTGGTTCCTTGTGAGGAAACCCGTACGAAGCAGTCACCAGCTCTTACAATGGTGGTTTATGTGGCAGTTATTTTATATGATGAGTTTACCAGCCCCATCTGCAACTGTACACCATTAGGCAATTCATATATGTTAAATGAAAATATAAAATAGGAAAATGTACTTGTTACAAGTTACCCCAATAAGGTTAATATTATATCAAGACTTTGATGCACAGGATGGCCGATATAATGTTATGCAGCTGTTTAAGATGCAGTCTTTTTCCATGAGCTAATATTAATTGCTATAATACAGCTATTTTCGTTTAACACATGTCAGATTTATCGGGGTCGTGATTACAAAAGCCTTTATCGAATAATGGCACTGGCAATTTGATGCAAGCTAATACTTATTCTGGCCCTAATCACTCCCTATCAAATCTTCTGTCTGTTACCTCCTGGTCTGTTCTCCTTGACGAAGCTCGAAAAATGCAGTGGGGAAATTTCAAAGCGTTCATGGTTTTCAAAGTGAAATTTTGCCCACGCAAAGAATGTAACCTCGTGAGGTTCTCTTGGGTGAAACCCAAACACAATTTAGTTTAGTTCATTATCAAATTTTTACGCCAGTCGTAAGGTAAGGAGTCTAATTTTAGTAAAGTTTCAACCTACTCATCACCATGCAATATTGACATGACCATATAAGGTTTTGCACTTTAATTGTTACATTTACCAACCATTATGCCATATTCCTTTCCTAATTCCACAATCTTGTTAATAGATCTACTGAAAATCATTACGTGAAATGACTGGTGTCTAGAATGTTACAATCAAGCTAACCTTGTAAGTTGTAATTTCTGCTAGTTATGCCCGCATGTTATCTTTAATTCACCGTTTTCACCCAGTCTGGCCGGAAATACTTAAGCAATCTAAATGCGATGTTGTTGCTGTCGTTTTGACGGAGTCATAATGGGTAAATCTATTTTATACTTTTGTCGTTTTGACGGAGTCATATAGGTAAATCTATTTAATACTTTTGTTGTAAAACTTTGGTGGTCAAAGTTGGATAATTGGGTATTAACTTCTATGACAGGTTGTTTAAAGGGTTATCTTCTCTTTCTTTCAATCGTTGTCGTTGATCTGTCTGAACGATGCTCATTTTTATGCTGTCTAGGCATGCGCAGAGTTTTGAGCGCGAACTGTGACTTCCATCATCTAGATTGTGATCTGGGCTGTCGGACGACGATGTCCGTTGTGTTTTTCTCTAGATCATCATGGGATTGGAAAGTTTCGATATGACTGAAATGTCAATGTTTTCCCCAGTGATTGTTTGTTAAGGGTGTATCCGGAAGATTCTGTATGAAGGTAAATGACATTCTTATTACTATGCCTTTGGCTGCAGAACATTTGAAGTTACCTATCTGTCGAGTGAAGCTCACAGATCTTGAGAGACAGAATTTCTTCTTTGCTTCTAGTTCTAGCCAAATGAGACTACATGTTTTCAAGTGAACAGAAGCCTAATGATGATGATAAATTATTGTGGACGCCGCAGGTTGGCGGTATATATATGTTTAGCATGGTTTGATCGTGCCTGCTAAAAAAGGATACACAGCTGTCTACATATTGAGGCCCTGTATTACGGCCAATATTTTTCAGCAAGAGGAAATATACCTGGCGAACTATGCCAGTTGAATAACAGCCTTATGTATTATTGCTACGCAATTTAAGGACTCGTTTGTTGGACGACAGAGCTAATTAAGTACCTGACGCGCTGAGTCAATGGTACGGAAGCTACATTACATATTGTAACATTAGGACAGATGATGTTTGGTTATGTCCTCGTTGATGTATGATGCAAGCCTTTGATTACCAGACATTTAACAGTCATTTATTATCTATGTGAAGTCCTTGATCTCGTCGATTTGACTGTCCTGTTGATGCTACTGTCAGTTTCGTAAATAAATGTTTGAAACGTGCCAGCAGTCTTCGATTCATCATTGACTACTGCATGTGAGTGTATGGGTGAATTATTGACTTTACTAAGAGCCTCAAGCATTCGTGTTTTCGTCTACACCCACTCAGCACATCATAATACCAATATCACAGATCTACAACATGTACGCTGTTTACTGTGAGTGACCATAGTACCCCTGGCAGTGCCTCACTCTGGTGGCCGTTACATTCCTGGCCGTTACATTTCTGGTGACCTACATCGACACCACAACATTACACAGTCCAGGTGATAAACGACACGTTCACTCTGCCAGCTTTCACATCACGCATAAACAGTACGTTACATTTATGGTGGCCGTTACAAAACAGGCGGTTACAGATTTCCTTATACCTCATTGCTGATAAATATACTTCCAGACTATCGTCTTGAGTTGATCTAACAAACATCACAACTTTGGCGGAAGCAATACTTGCTTCTATCGATTTCCCGTCTGTCTAAACAATACAGCTGGTATCAAATGGCCGACCGAATGTTTACTTAATCGTATTGTTGCATCTGACTAGTCGTTGTCTGTCCACGATCAAAGGATAACATGTCATTGCGTTCACGAATAAAATCTGTAGGTGTGTAGAGATGTGACCTACCGAGGATAAGATAATATCGGTAGATGGTGACTTAACATTAAGATAATGCCCAAATGAAGAGAAAAATAGGAATTATCATATGAATGCTGACCAAGAGGAGTCTAGAAAGAAAAATTGGATAAACGAAGAGGAAGTTTTTCGTCACATAGACCCACGTGGACCAATTCCAAATACGATGGTTTGTCCATGTATGCAGAATGGAAGAAGATCGGCTACCATGACACATAAAGGAAACCAAGAGCCAGGGATCCAGACCTCCAGGACGACCCAGAGTTCGATGGGAGAGCAACATTAGACAATTTTATGAAGGATCAATGACTAGATTGAAATCAGGCCAGGGGGAAGACAGCCGATATGTTAGTATGGTGCTCTCTCTGGAAAAGCTCTACAGCCCAGGGTAGAAGAGGAACGACTAAGTAAGCAGGAAGTAAGTGAAGCAAATTCAGTTACGTATATTAAAAAACTTCACTATCGCGTTTCAAATATCATACAGCATAGTGCGCACACTTTATTATCAGTCTTAAACCAGAGTACCTTGTAGTGCTAGCACTCATATGTAAGTGCTGAAACTAAACAGTGTTCAGAGTTCAACAGCGTGAACGCTTCAAAATGAATGTATGAGTAGGTATAGTCGGTCTACTTTATAATGTGAACAATTAATACTAATATCACAACACATAACGACCTTCCAAGAACAAAACACTTCAAACAAGTGCTTTGTTTATTTACTCAACCAAGTGCCTTGTTTATTTAACTGGTTAATTAATTATTTAATTTGTTTTTTGATGACAGGATGTAAAGAAGCAGTGTGCTCAGTATCATCAGTACGAAAAAGCCTTGCATTGTATCATAGATGAGTTCAACCGTTGCCTTTCGGGAGGTTGGTACTTGCAATATGTTTAGTGATGTTTATATTTGAACATTCTACCAGACCACAAGGCTTTTTTATATTTGGACATTGGGCTCGATATAACCTACATGTCAAGAAAGTTGGTTTAACGAAGTGTGCTTGTCCAAAACAATTCCTATTTTAATATTGTTGTTTTATACACTCTCTAATCTGAGCGACATGTATTGTTTAATTGGTTGAGCGGGGAGTGTCTCGCCAAACGAAGCGAAACTTACACACACACACACAGACACAGACACACACACAGACACACAGACACACAGACACACACACACACACACACACACACACACACACACACACACACACACACACACACACACACACACACACACACACACACACATATATATGGGACCTCAAGACGCAGCAATAGAGACCGCAGTCAGCGACTCATAGCTTGAATGCCTGCGTCAGGACCAGCGAACCAGAGCTGGTCAAGACCGCACTCCACCTCCACGTGGTGGTCCTGGAAACAGTCTGCATCAGTGCAGTCTGGCTGAGAGAGTGTGGATCGCAATGGGAAGGCAAACCCGGTCCTAAAAACTGCCGTGCAGAAGTCGGATGTGTCGACCGAAAGGTGCAGATATCACAGCTTAGGCGTAAGCAGACACAACGCAACCACCGTCCTTTTCAGGACGAACGAAGAAGAAGAAGAATAAATATATATATATATATATATATATATATATAATATATATATATATATATATATATATATATATATATATATATATATATATATATATATATATATATATATATATATATATATATATATATATATATATAGTAACTTGTTGACACGTGGATAAAAACTTAAAAATAAATAAAACCCTTTATGCTGTCTTTTGATTCGCACATAAGAATCCTCAGTATAGAGGGGAAAAAACACACGGAGAAAGGAACTAGGGATAGATATGAAAGTGATACAGAAGACATTGAGAAACTTTGAGTCGATGGTACACGACAGATAAGCTTGGTGTGAACTGGCTGAAAGCCTGCGCTCCTTCGGGAACTAAGTGTGACAATGTTTATAATGTTGATACTCAGTATGGTATAAGAAACAGCGACACGTGTTTGGGGAAACTCCAAACTCACAATGAAGATCAAAGCTGCGGTATATAATGCCTGCGTTACAAGCACGCTTCTGTATGGCAGCGAAACATGGACAACCTATGCTAAGCAAGAAAGAAGGCTCAATATTTTCAATCTACGATGTCTACGCCACATCCTCGGTATTTCGTGGAAGGACAAAGTGACAAATTTCAAGGTGCTCTCACGTCCTTTGTCTTTCAAAGCACGTATACACTACTTAGACATCGTAGACTACGCTGTCTTGGTCATGTCCGCCTCATGGAAGATGGTCGCATCCCCAAAGATATTTTCTACGGACAACTGGTAGATGACAAAAGAACAGTCTGGCGTCCGCAGCTGAGGTTCAAAGATGTGTGTAAGAGAGACGTGAAGGTACTGGACATAACCCAGCAACCTGGGAGGATGAAGCCGCCGGTCGCACCAAGTGGCACCCCAGATTGGGCGAAAAGACGCTCTCACAACAAGCAGAAGAGAAAATAACACGCCTAAAGGAACGTCACGAAATAAAAGCATGTGAGTGCTATCACCCCGGGGGTGCATTTCAATATACAGCTGTGATTGAATGGGGCTACTATGTCTATACAAGAAATAGAGGGATCCACCCCCAAAAAAACCCAACAGTAACAAAAAACAAACAAAAACACACACACATACATGCACACATGAGAAGAGTAATGGACACAAAAAATGACTGAGAAGACATGAAAAGAACCTGTCCGTATGTCAAGGTTATGAGAGATCTGTATGAACTAATATAAGGTATATGCTCCATATTGTGCTTAATAATAATTATAATGATAGGGATAATGATAATCTCAGCAGCCTATAGACAAGAAAAGTAAACAGTGACAATGTAGTCAAAAAGAGCACACACACAATTCTCTCAACAAATTGGAAGATTATTGGAGGCAATAGACATCATGTTTTACAGATTACCATCATCATCCTCGACCTCATCATCATCATCAATATCATCACCTTTCAGCTCTCCACGGACTATAGACGTTCAAATTAAAGGCAATAGACGTGGTGTGTCCTTTCGATCTCTAGCGTTTACTTCTCATCTCTTGTTCCACTGGCCTGGTTCTTGTCACCAGTTCCACATCAGTGATGTTCAAAATACCACGGCCAGCTACAATTATTCATGAAGAAGATATGAAAGTTGTCAATAGACACAAGAAGATTATCAGATAAGCTGAAGGCAGTTCACGTTTATCGAGCGATGTTTTGAGACAACGAACATGAATGAAGGCAAAAGTGACATAGGTTACTAAATAGGGACTGGATAGTTAGACATATGACATCTGTACAAGTCAACAACAACGTCCGTCTGCTCTTCTTTCTGTCTTCTGTCTGTCTGTCTGTCTTTCTTTCTTTCATATCCTTCCTTTTTCTGCCATTCTGTCTTTCTTTCTTTGTTTCTTTCATTTCGTTCCTTTTTTCTGCCTTTCTGTCATTCTTTCTTTTTTCTTTCTTTCTTTCTTTCTTTCTTTCTTTCTTTCTTTCTTTCTTTCTTTCTTTCTTTCTTTCTTTCTTTCTTTCTTTCTTTGTTTCTTTCATTTCGTTCCTTTTTTCTGCCTTTCTGTCATTCTTTCTTTTTTCTTTCTTTCTTTCTTTCTTTCTTTCTTTCTTTCTTTCTTTCTTTCTTTCTTTCTTTCTTTCTTTCTTTCTTTCTTTCTTTCTTTCTTTCTTTCTTTCTTTCTTTCTTTCTTTCTTTCGTTATTTCTTTTTTCTTTCATTCTTTCTTTCTTACCGTTCCTTTTTTCTGCTTCTTTATCATTCTGTCTTTATGGCTTTCTTTCTTTCTGTCTTTCTTTCTTTCTTATCCTTCCTTTTTTCTGCCTTTCTGTCATTCTTTCTCTCTTTCTTTTTCTTTCATATCCTTCCTTTTTCTGCCATTCTGTCATTATGTCTTTCTTTTTTTTTGTTTCATTCATTTCTTATCCTTCCTTTTTTTCTGCCTTTCTGTCATTCTTTCTCTCTTTCTTTTTCTTTCATATCCTTCCTTTTTTCTGCCATTCTGTCATTATGTCTGTCTTTCTTTGTTTCTTTCATATCATTCCTTTTTTCTGCCTTTCTGTCATTCTGTCTTTCTTTTTTCTTTCTTTTTTCTTTCTTTCTTTCTTTTTTTCTTTCTTATCGTTCCTTTTATTCTGCTTTTTTGTCATTCTGTCTTTATGTTTTTCTTTCTTTCTGCCTTTCTTTCTTATCCTTCCTCTTTTCTGCCTTTCTGTCATTCTTTCTTTCTTTCTTTTTTCTGTCTGTCTGTCTTTCTTTCTGTTCCTTCCTTTTTTCTCCTTTTCTGTCATTCTGCCTTTCTTTCTTTCGTATCCTTCCTTTTCTCTACCTTTCTGTCATTCTGTCTTCCTTTTTTTCTTTATTTCTATCTTTCTGTATTTTGCAAGTTAATCCGTGCATTTTGTTATATCTAAGTACAACAAATTTATGATTCTCCTTGGTGTGCCACAACTAACAGTTACGTTTAGTGATTGCCTTTATAGTAATATCACTAATCAGAATTGATTATGACATTACTATTTTAAAACAAACAAACAAATTAGCAACTGCTTCCATTTCAGATGCAATCATCCCAGTGAGCGCTGTAGACCAAATCTGTAAAGGAATGAGCATCCTATGCAACGATTCCACAATCAGCTTCGACTGTATTGCTCAAGCAACAGAACAGCAGACGGACGTGCAAGCCTGTATCACATCTCAGACAAGTAGCTTAGATTGGTCGACAAAAACCACACAACAGATTACTTGTGAAAGAGCCAGAATTGGAACACAGTGTGTGGCGGATATTGTGAAAAAGTGTGATGCTCACACCGGCAACGTCGTCGAATACTTAGGGGATCTGTCCGTATCAGCGCAGTGTGATGACGCTGTTGTCGCTTAGAAAAGTGGTAGTTAACCTGGGTGCATACCCTGGGGCGCATGGCTTTTCTTCAAAGGGTTCCTGGTATCAGCAGAGCCGTCCTTATGGCAGTGTTACCGGGGCAGCCACCCTGGGCGCTAAGAGCAAGGGACGTTGGCGGTAAAGAGAAATTTTTTTTAAAAACTCAAGAAGCTCAATTTTTCTTCTGCTGTGATAGAATCTGCCCAGGCCAAAACACGCATTTTAAATTTTTTTGTAAGAAAACACTAAAATAAAAGTGCGACATAGTTTTAACATTCCTTGTCAGTTGTTATCGTGTTGTTTGTTCCTGAAGTAATAATTATCTAAAGCAGATCTGCAATTTTATTAATACAGGTATATAGATTAAAGGTAGTTACGTAACTGTTTTACTTGTTTGAATGTTTTCCTTTCAGTCAGTATTTTACCTCCTGTGATTACTTGTTGTCATATAGCAATTGTTTCTACCTTATAACTGTTGAGCTCTAAACATTTGGTGGTACTATTCACAATACAAGTGTCTAGTAGCAGCTGGAGGTCCTTTCGCTTTCTGCTATTAATGTTGTCTCAATGTCTAATATTATCCATGTTATGTCCTTCAAGAAATATTCCTCTTAGATCATCAGTGCCTCGCATGATGTCTTCGCTGTACGAAAGATAAAACAAAGCGGTGATTACACATCCTTGTCTTAATCCATGTTATATTTAAAATACAAATTATTTTTATCCTCTAAGCAAAACTTATTGAAACCTTAAATTGTCAAAGTACTAATAAAAATAATAACCCCTTCAGTCATAACTGACTATGGGAATGCGGCCCTGAGGTGACACCCCTCAGCTGCTTATTTTCTGGGTGATTCTTTCGACGTTGTCTCCTCTCTTCTGCTTGCTGTGAGATCTTTTTTCGCCCAATCTGAGGTGGCGCCTAGATAACGTCGCCACTTGGTGCGATCGGCAGCTTCATCCTCCCAGGTTGCTGGATTTATGTCCAGTGCCGTCATGTCTCTCTTGTACACATCTTTGAATCTCAGCTGTGGTCGCCCAACTGTTCTTTTGCCACCTGCTTGTTGTCCGTAGAAGATATCTTTCGGGACGCGACCATCTTCAATGCGGCGGACTTGGCCAAGTTAGTGTAGTCTGCGATGTCTAAGCAGTGTATACATACTTTAAAGGCCAGCACGTGACAACACCTCGACATTTGTCAAATATCAAAGTACATAGAGCTATTTATGGGACATAACTATTGCTAATCGCTCACAATTTACTGAATGGGCTCCCTTTTAGCAAATAATTTCACACAGAGTTTTGAAGCGGAGCCCGAAGCTGAGACTATTGATGCTGGAGCAGTGTTATAGCTGGACAATTAACATTAAAATTTGCACCAGATCACAGCTCTCCCATCCCATCAACCTTCCTTAATGGTGTAAACTGTATTGTCTGCATCAGATCTGTTTTTCAAATGAACAAGTCATTTATTTTAAACAATTGTTTTTTAATTTATCTATAAAACAATTATGTTCCCAAATTCACTTAAGATTTATATGTCAATCGCAATTTAAATCTTTAACGCTCAAAATCTCGATGTTCCACTCATCGTTGATAACTGAAACTTTGTACGCCGTTCCTTTTCTTAATAATTTTAATCTTTCAAATTTTTAACCGGCACTGATCATTTACAGAAACCACTGCTACAAAAGTAGGACAGCTATGACGCATGCCACCAGTAAAGGGGCCAGTTGTAATAATAGCTTCACGATGTGCAGTTAGCGAAAAAAGAATAAATATATGCATACTGCTTGATGTAAAGCATCACTTATGGAAAAAAAGGACTTCCATTCTGATGTATAGGTATTGCTTAAAAACTTCTTTGAACAGAATTGTGTAAAGTCACTCCGTGAAACAAAGTTGACCCTCGTGAATAGCGAACACATTTCTTTAATGTCTATTAATTTTTTTTTTCAATTAGGCGTGCATTCCACTGTACACGTCAAGTGTGTTGGCGCCTTTTTCTAATTTCGTATTATAATTATTATCTGATGTCTTTATTTGTATTTCTTTAACACTTACAGCGTTCAAATGCTATACTTACTTGTTTATCTGTTTTAGATAATGCTTCTAATTGTAAAACCATTAGATAAGCACATACCATTATCACTGATATTATTTATAAACATGCGGGCTACTTGTGATCAATAATGTTTAACGGGTGTACAGTCATATCCTTTTACAAGCAAGTAGCCCGTAAAAACATGACCAGAAATAATAATGTTGAGCCAATTTCTACAGCATGTCCTTATGACGACACTCTATCTTTTGTAGTAATTTATTCTTTTCCATTCCTACGCACATTCATTGGATCTTTGCTGTCAAACTTTAAAAAGAAAAGGAAATATAACACATATACACAGAAAACAAAATATCAACTATATACCTTTATTACTCCGTCTCCGAATCATATTTTGTAATGAACTCTCATCGGTCTCTACTGTTATGTATAAATCTAAGATAGAGATACATATTTATTTGTTCCGTCGATATTTTTGAGAGAAAATCTGTATAATATTGAAGGGCGGGAATTCCAGAACTTTTCCCGCAAAGCTGGTGTGTGCGTATCCTTTCAGTGTTTCAAAGTTTTCGATGCAGTGCGCACCTTTTTCTGAAAAGTTGGTGGGATTGTGTTGGTTACGTTTCACTTAAAAAATTAGGAGGTAGCGATCACATTTCTTATCGGTTTTAAATAAAACTTGCTGTCCGCATCTGAATTTGCCTGCTTGTTAACGTCTTCTTCTTCTTTGATCCATAACCGCCAACCGTCAAAGCAGTCAGTGGCCATCCCGCCTGGTGGCGTCTTGTAGGGCAGCAACAAATTGATTCCACTTTGCTCGGTCGGCGGCCATCCTTCGTACAGTGCCCCAACTCTGGTTCATTCTTTGCATCTCGGCCTCCACAGTTCTCCGCCAAGTTGTTTTTAGTCGGCCTCTCCTTCGCTTTCCCTCGGGGGTCCACATCATAGCTGTTCTTGTGATGGTAGCATGGTCCCTTCTGAGGACGTGGCCAACCCAACTCCAGCGTCTGCCAGCTATGATGGTGTGCATGTCCTCCTGGTTACTCCGAATAAGTATACTGTTCAAAAAAAGAAACGCATAGCTATCCGAGGGCGCGTTTTTATGAGTTTGTAAGTAAAATTTGGTGCTAGGGTATATAGAAACCAGCCTCAAATGTTCTTTACAGTGTCAAATGCACGTGTTGACCTGAATTGCGTTCGTTTTTGTAATCGTTACAACGCAGTGGTCAATAGTGTTTATGACGCAATTTTTGACCACAGCTCATGTTGCGCGCACGTGAAAGCAACAAAATTTGGGGTGACCACTTTTCACTGACTACGCAATTGAATCCCTATAAAAGGATAACGCTACACACAAAAAATTCAGTTCATTTTCAAGCAGACATGTATGGCGTCTCTATCGATAAATTTAAGGAACATTGCTATTGGCCGACTGCATGCAGGCGAAAGTCAAAGTCAGGTTGCCAGGCATCTAAACGTGCATCAGAGTACCATCAGTCGACTTTGGCACCGGTTCCAAGCCACTGGCTCAGTTGAAGACCGGCATCGCAGTGGACGACCCAGAGTGACAACAGCAGCGGAGGATCGCTTTATTCGGCTTCGTCACCTCAGAGACAGGTTTACAACAGCTTCCTCAACTGCCCAGTCATTGCCTGCAGGACGTCATGTGTCTGATCAAACTGTCCGGAATAGACTGCATGACGCTGGACTTTGGGCACAACGACCTCACTGAGGACCTGTCCTTACGCGCCGCCATCGCCAAAATCGACTTCTTTGGGCCAACCAGCATCGTCCCTGGGCAGCTGACAATCATTGGAGACGTGTCTGGTTTAGTGACGAATCTTTCTTTTTGTTGCAGCGTCAGGATAGACGGCGTAGGGTCTACCGTAAGCGAAATGAACGTTTTGCCCAAAATTGCGTTGATAAAGCTCCGCCGCACGGTGGTGGAGGTGCAATGGTGTGGGGAATGATCAGTTACAACGGAAGGAGTCAATTGGTGCACATTGAAGGAGGCTTGAATTCACAACGACACGTCAATGAAATTCTTCGACCCCATGTCCTTCCACTTTTGGCTGCCCAAAGGTCTGTGTTTCAACAGGACAACGCCAGACCCCATTGTGCACGGTTGACCACGCAGTTCCTGACTGCCAACAACATTCTCACCCTTCCCTGGCCATCCCTGTCTCCAGACATGAGTCCGATTGAGCAACTGTGGGATGAGCTGCATACACGTGTTTGTCGCCGAGACGTTGCTCCAGCCAATCGTCGTGATCTGTTCCAGGCACTCCAGGAAGAGTGGGCAGCCATCCCACAGGCCCACATCAGACGTCTGATCGCATCCATGCCCAGGAGATGCCAGTCGCTGATCGATGCAAGAGGAGGCCACACACCATACTAACTGGAAAGCCCGTACGCCAAAAAAACTCTCGTGACTCAGATGCAAAACACTGTCAATTGATTGGTTGAACCCTAAGGTATTCTTGTGTGCAATTTGAACAATTAACTCATTAAATTAAAAAAGTTATTGAATGTCAAAATTATGGCTATGTGTGTGCCTTCAGTAGCTATGCGTTTCTTTTTTTGAACAGTATAATTCTTGGTTACTGGTGGTGTTTGGCCAAAAGATTCAAAGAACTTTCCTTAGGCGGATTGTGTGGAAGGAGGACAGTTTCGACATTTCCTTCTCTGTCACTCTCAAGCATTCCGCACCATGGATAAGCACAGAAAGTACACATCTCTCATACAGTCTTAATTTGGTGTTTGTGCTTTACTGGGAAGACTTCCAAATATTGTTTAGCAAAGGCTGTTCTCGCTTTATTCATTTTGTTGTTGAAGTCCTTGCTTGTTCCGCCGTCAGGTGTTACTATGCATGCTAGGGAAGTAAATGTGTCTGTTGGTTCTAACTGCTGGTTCCTTACTGTTATTGGCTCAGGATTGACCACATTTAGTGTCATGACCTCTGTCTTCTGCCATACTTATTCAGTCTATCGGTGTTTTCTTGGATGTGTTGATGTGAATGAGCGAGTAGTGCCATCAATGGTACCTATACCTTGTAACGGTATGGCAGCTTGTGTACCCTGACAATCCCCAGAGCTATGCCAGCGGGAGTTTTACTCCTGGTAGGTTCAACCAAGCTGGACTGGTCTGCGTGGGTAGGGGTCAGACAAAAGCTGGTACCCTGGTCCTCCAGGTTGGGGGTTTTAGCACATGGCCGATGTAGCAAATGTAATTTTTGCTGGGGAGGTTAAGATGTTATACCTAACAAGAAAGATAGTTGTGTCTGTGTTAACTGTGTGAGGTCAAGCACATGTAGGTCCCTGACTATAAAAGGAATGATGATGATGATGATATATTGTATCAGGGAACCTAACGCTACCTCCCTAGATCTCTCACAGTCCGTATTTTGATTCTAGTGGCTGGTGTATGATGTCTCTAGTGTCTAGGGGTGAAATGAAGATGATGGTACATCAACACAATACACTTTAACTCACTATAAGAAAATGAATAAGACGGTGGTTAAAGTTTTCTTTTAAAATTTGAATGTTTTTTTTTTCTTTATACAATTTAATCTGCCTGTCCCGCCAACTTCTTTTGGACAGGTCTTTGAAAATGAGGAAACATATTTACATATAATGCTGTAACTAAATTTATAGACTCTTGGTCCTATGAATATATGTTAATATAGAGTTCCTGTAGGTGTATTCACAGACTAATACTTTAATAGTTGCTAGTGATTGTCATTTATTATGAGGAGCTGTTGGAGCTGTTGTTTTCATCATGCCCCATATAATTCAATGTTATTTTGATAGGAACTAGTTTCTTAGGATGAAATGTCAGAGGTCCCAGCTGATAACATGTCACCTGGGATTCTTGGTCGGTCGAATATAAGTCAGTATATCAATGTAGAGACAATGTAGATCAGCATCCACACGTAAGCTCCTTCGGCTATCAGCTGACAGCTTAAAATTTATAATGGAGACTTTACACCCACTCATCAGGTTTCCTGTCACCGGATGGTAACAGGAAATAAAAACTCTGCAACAAAAAGACACACTGGCCTTTTCAACCTGATCATAACTTCTTATCCCTATATATACATGACGGTATAGGGTCAGCCTCTTGTGCATTCATGTGCATCAGCCCCTAATTTATGACTCACACCCTTCTGTGACCACACCACAGGTCCCTATGGCAGATACGCCACTGTACTTTTACATAGTTTGCTTCAATGCAATAACGTGGAGTAACCACATCTCCTTTTATATGATTTTTTTTTCTTTTCTTTTCTAACTTATAAACGCTCTAGGCATGTTGAAAAGTGTTCATAGAACACAGAGGCTTCCTAACATTTCCAATACAAAATATTAATACAAAATCATAATAATATGCAACAGTCAAATACAGTTTAATGTGAGGACTCAATAATGTTTGCTTCCGGCATGTCCTTCACTTTTCCACAGCAGTATCTGACTTTTTCAGTTTTAATCAAGCATGTAAATACATAAAGCATTCTTACCACTAGTTCAAAGAAATATGTCACAAATAACGTTGACTGGCAAAGAATATGGCCTCAGTTTGGCTCTGCCCCGTCCAGATAGTGAATTAGTATTTAATTTTACAAGTTATCACATCTGATCTCAACGTAGTTGTTTGAATAAAATTTTCTAGTCAAATGGCCACGAGACCACTATGCCTTTTGCCAATATCTATTAGAGCCGACCAATGAAAGCAGGCACTACTACAACTTTTGAATATAGTTTGAAAAAACAAAACAATTCCAAACAAACTATGTGCCTCGTAGTCCATTGGTCAGTCTGTGTTAGCCATGCCAATAGAAAAAGATGTTTCGTTTTAGTTGCATTTTTCCTATCTCTCCCCTTTTACTCCTATACTCTTATACCAACTAATAGAATTTGAATTACTACAATGCCTCTTTTTTTTAAACTAGCGTCCCCAATAACGTTATGGGTAACGAGCAAGAATAACAGTCTGTCCGGTCAAGCGTTCATAGACATTTAGTATTTTCTTAACTTGGCTAATACTTGGACTACCATATTCTTGCTCAGGGGACTCTAAGCTATACTACCATATGATTGTTATGGTCAGTTTCAGTATGGTTTAGATTTTCAATTTTGTCACTGTCAATCGTCAAATATAAATTTTACACAAGTCGGCCATCTTCCCCCCTGTCTCTAACATTTTCCTCACTATTCAAATAAACCAACTAGTTTGAGTGACGTCAGAATATTACCGCTAGGAGGAACTGGAAATTTGTCTGTGTGTTTGCCTCTGCTGGCTTTGCCCACAGCGTGTATATATTAAAGAGACCGCTTGCAGAGCAAAGAGGGGTTTTTCAAAACTTTGGTAGTGCTTTGCGTTAATTATTACAATCGTCTCGTTCTTACTACTGTGAAATGTCCGAATTATTACAAATGTTAGTGTTAAAGTTAACATATTACGTTAATTCAAACGCCAGTTTGGTCTCACAGTTCTGGCAAATCGTTAATTACAAGCTTTTCCCCCGTTTCGTGCAGCAGATCGGCGAGATGTTAAAAGGTTTATTGTACGTTTTCGAAACCGAAACTAAAGCGTGTTTGATTTTTACGGCGGGTCATTTTCTTAGCATTCCCACTGCACAAAATGCATCGCCCTACTGGCGTTGAAGATGAAACCAGTCAGACACCTGAGGGCTGGGGTATTTATTTATCATAGGACTAAAATCTTACGGAAATAAGCGATTATCTCACGGATTTTACTACACACCTCCCTTCCTAAAACATGCATCCATTGCAGGTTACAATCTGTGAGATAATTTAGCGCAAATAAAGTCCTACGTTTTCTTCTGATTTTCATCACACGGATGTCTACTCAAAAAATCTGCACCGACGTTCTGAGGGCCGGGAATATATTCAATCAGAAATGAGTATGGCTGTAATAATAATGACCATCTTAATAATCTGGAATTTTCATGCTTGGCTTGTGACAGGAATACGAGAGGTGAATGATCCGTTTGGACCACAAATGTCCTGCCATATAGATAAATCTGAAATTTTTTTATAGCCCATATTAACGCCAAACATTCTTTCGCACTTGTTGAATAATTTTTTCCGCCTTGTTCAACTTGCGGCTTGCATATGCGACTGGGTTCAATTCCCCATCTTGTGAGGAGGACCTTTGCAACAATGTAGCGCCCAGGCCCACATTGCTTGAGTCACTTCTCACGATAAATTCTTGATTCAAGTCAGACAATTGCAATACTGGCCTGCTTGTGAGTTTTTCTTTTAACTCCTGGTAAGCCAATTCACACTGTGCGGACCAATTTATTGTATCAGGTTGTCCCTTTCGAGTTAAATCCGTCAGAGGAGCACATATAGAGTTAAAATGTTTAATGTACTTTTGGTAGAAACCACACAAAGACACAAAAGATCGCACATCTTTCTTTGTTTGTGGCCTAGGTGCTCTTTTCAGTTTCTCCAGATTCTTGGGGTCAGGGGTCATGCTACCCTGATGTACGGTATGTCCCAAGAATTCCAACTCTTTACACCCAATACAACATTTTGTTGGTCTAGCAGTCAAGTTAGCGTCTCTGAGTCTATCAAACAGCATATTCAAAGAGTTAACATGTTCCTCAAAAGTTTCAGTAGCAATAAGGATATCATCCATGAAATTCGAGATACATGGATTTTTTAGAGGATCCAACAATTTTCGCATCATCCTAGAAAACACACTCGGGGCATTTTTCAACCCAAACGGTAGCATGTTGAACTCATAATGACCTTCCGAGCGAGTTGCTAAATGCTAAGTAAGGTCGAACCACAGGCTTTACTGGAATTTGAAAATAGCCTTTGCTAAGATCCACCTTGGAAAAATATTTTGCCTTGTTCAACCTGGCAAAAAGTTGAGTAGTATCAGGTAATGGATCCACCTGATCTTCTGTGACAGCATTCAGTTTCCTGTAATCGATGCACAGTCTATGTTCTCGCGATGGTTTCCGCAACAAAACCACACTGGAACTATAAGGAGTCTCACTGTGAGAAATAATCCCTTCTTGTAACAAATAATCTATTTCCTCTTTCAAAGCTTTTTCCTTAGCGAACGGAATAGAATAAGGCCTCATACAGATGGGTGTTGGGTCTAGTAGTTTCATATCATATTCCAACAAATTTGTGTGCCCCGGCTTATCCGTTAACACGTCTGTATGTTTCTCCAGGACCTTTTGAATCCTCTCCCTTTGTCCTTTTGTCAGGTGATTACTGATCTTCACCTGTTCAAACGTTTCACAGGGCTTCAGTGGATATTCAACTGAGGTGAGAGGTTCATTTTTCATTTCGGTGGCAATTGACAAGGCCATTAAGTGTGTTCCTTCCTGGATTTGTCTGTCCAGATATTTCTTCAGAAGGTTCACATGATAGACATTTTCCTTTCCCTTTTTGTCTATCTTGTAATTTGTCCTGGATACCTTTTCCAAAACCGTATATGGACCTTGCTATCCGATCTGAAGTTTATTGTTGCTGCCTGGTAAAAGAAGAAGCACCTTCTCCCCTACAGCAAGCTCCCTATCCTTCGCTTTTTTATTATAATAAGCAGCATGCTTTTTCCTGGCTTGTCTCAAATTTTCATTTGCCAGTTTCCAACTAGTTTTTAAACGAGTGGTCAGTTCGTTCACATATTGGTATGATGAGGTAACAGTCTCTTCTGCCTTCTCATCTGTCCACGTCCTTAACAAGGTTACATATGGACTTTTAATTTTTCTGACATATTTTTCATAACACTGGAAGCATTGTGTTGAGGACGTTTCTTCCTTTTGTCATCACACAAAAATCTACCACTACCTATTCGTTTCCTGGGGTTTTCTCCCCACTTTAAGTTCCTTGTGAGAGATCTTCTCTCTCTTTTACCTTCACCCAGTTCACATAATTCCGACCGAGGGACTGTCGGCTTATTCTGGAGTAAAATCACTCTTTGTACTCGACGCAGAGTTGTCATTCTAACACATTCAAGTGAAGACTGTGTGTGAAAAGGGGGTTCCCATTCCACTTTGTCTACATTATTAATTTTATTTTTCTTTCCAGGCCTAAGTTAGCCCCGTGGCGTTTCTAGGTCCTGATTATTATTTTCCCCACTTGTGGGTGTTCCCTCATGAAATATGCCGCATGCTTCGACAAAATTTTCAACGATGACCGTTACATCTGGCCAATAATAATTTTTAGCAACTTTTTGGCAGATGGTACCTACTTTCTCGTGGTCCCCATCCTTTCCAACATGTAAACTCCGTATTACGTCTGCCCTAAACATCTTGGAAGTACCAGTTGTCCGTGACCATTTGAACCAGTTCCGGCCTTCCTATATAACAATTTATTATTCATGTAAAATTCTCCTTTGCTTGGAGGTGTATGGCAGTTACGCAATTTTTGAAAGCACGGTTTCAGTGACCTATCCTCAGCCTGTGCCTTCCTCATCTTTTCTGGATGAGTATTTATAGGCTCATATTCTTCCTTTCTGGATTTTGAACGGGTCTGGGCTGCTGCCAGAACCACAGGTCTCTTGGGAGCCCCCAAGAAGACATAACGACATCCCAATATCAGAGGGTAAATGGGTGCGTCTAACACTGCTGCTCTGATTATCCCTTCCACATAGCGAGTTTTCACTGTTATCCTTGCAATGGGAAGTTTCATGAGTGGTAGGTCCTTGGTCGCCCCTTGAATCTCCACTGTTTCTGTGGTATACTGATCCGGGTTCACCAAGTGCGCACTCACAACGGAATCGAAATCCAAACCGGTATCGTAAAGGCACCTAGTTGTGACTCCATTACATACCACGTCCTCACATACTGGGGGATGATAAGGTTCCTGCTGTCCAGTAGGTTTTACCTTTTCTTCCTTTGTCTCCAACTTCATCGCAGCACATCCAGATGGCTTCCTTGTACAAAATTTGGTGTCATGACCCTCTCTCTTACACCATTTGCAATAGTATCTATTTTGCTAAAGGGGTTTTCTTTCCTCATATTTCCTGTCATTGAACTGTGAGTTTTTATGTTTATTGTCATTGCGTGGCCTATCAAAATTTGGCTTAAACTTGTTACCCTGATCTTTATTATCAAACCTGTTTGAGTTTTGTGGGGCCCTATAATTATCTACATGCTTCTTTTTGGTGCCAGCTACCTCTGCCTGGGCTGCCTGATACCTCTCAGCGACATTAAGTAACTCACCCAGCCTCTCTGCACCTTGTTCCATGAGAAACTTTCTCAAGTCTGGAGCTTTGGACTCTCTCAATTGCTCAGTAAGGATCATTTCTTTAAGATCTTGGGTTTTCCCCAGAGCAGTCCATTTCTCCAAGTAAATCTCCAACCGTGCAGAGAACTGGTGATAAGTCTCACCCGACAGTAGCTTGGCGTTTCTAAACATTTTCCTGTAAAATTCACCATGATTTTCGTATCTTAACAATAGAGCCTGCTTTAACATGTCATAATTGTCTTGGTCATCCCTGCTCATTTTTGAAAAAAACTTCATAAGCTGTTCCCCGAAGACCTTGGGATAACTTCAAGCTCCATCTTTCTTTTTCTAGCCCATAAGTTGTAGCTGATACCTCAAACCTACTTAGATATGATTCAATATCATCATCTCTCTCAACAAAATAATCTAAATGAAACTCCATAGCTGAGTTGGAGGCCCCCTGACTAGCAGTCGTATCAGAGGTAGAGGGGCTGTGACCATTTTCAGGAGCATGGCCTTGCAACTCCAACTCCCTTAGTCACAACTCATGCTCCCTCTGTAACCTTTTATCTTCTGCTTCCCTTTCTAGTCGTTTTTCTTCTGCCTCCAATTTTCTCTCCTCCAACTGGAGCCTCTTAATTTCAGCCTCTCTATCAGCCTCTAAGGCCCTAGCCTCCTTCTCAGCCTCAATTTGTAAACGTTTATTTTCTGCCTCTCTATCCAACTCTAATTTCTTCATCTCTCTAGCATCTTCTAACTGCATTCTCCTCTCTTCAGCTAACCTATGTACTTCCCTAGCAATAAACTTATCACATTCTGAGGTGACATAGTCAATCAAAACTTGACCTTCCATATTCATCTCTTTCGCAGTCTGCACAGCAGCAGAGCGAAACTTGGCCAAATCCGCCATCTGATAAATACTAAAATGTTCCAAATTAATTTCTAAAACAAGTACAATTTTATTTAATTAATCCAGGCTCTGACACTTCATCAATTCCCAAATCTTGGGCACAATTATAAAGGGGATTCCCTGGGTAAATATAAATCTTGTTATAGCTACAACCCAGACCAGGACCCCAATATATGTAGTACTAGAAGTTCCTATCCCGGACAAGCCTACCAATTTATGAAGCAAATGTAATTTTTGTTGGGGAGGTTAAGATGTTATACCTAACAAGAAAGATAGTTGTGTCTGTTTTAACTGTGTGAGGTCAAGCACATGTAGGTCCCTGACTATAAAAAGAATGATGATGATGATGATATATTGTATCAGGGAACCTAACGCTACCTCCCTAGATCTCACACAGTCCGTATTTTGATTCTAGTGGCTGGTGTATGATGTCTCTAGTGTCTAGGGGTGAAATGAAGATGATGGTACATCAACACAATACACTTTAACTCACTAAAAGAAAATGAATAAGACGGTGGTTAAAGTTTTCTTTTAAAATTTGAATGTTTTTTTTTTCTTTATACAATTTAATCTGCCTGTCCCGCCAACTTCTTTTGGACAGGTCTTTGAAAATGAGGAAATATATTTACATATAATGCTATAACTAAACTTATGGACTCTTGGTCCTATGAATATATGTTAATATAGAGTTCCTGTAGGTGTATTCACAGACTAATACTTTAATAGTTGCTAGTGATTGTCATTTGTTATGAGGAGCTGTTGTTTTCATCATGCCCCATATAATTCAATGTTATTTTGATAGGAACTAGTTTCATAGGATGAAATGTCAGAGGTCCCAGCTGATAACATGTCACCTGGGATTCTTGGTCGGTCGAATATAAGTCAGTATATCAATGTAGAGACAATGTAGATCAGCACCCACACGTAAGCTCCTTCGGCTATCAGCTGACAGCTTAAACTTTATAATGGAGACTTTACACCCACTCATCAGGTTTCCTGTCACCGGATGGTAACAGGAAATAAAAACTCTGCAATAAAAAGACACCCTGGCCTTTTCAACCTGATCATAGCTTCTTATCCCTATATATACATGACGGTATGGGATCAGCCTCTTGTGCATTCATGTGCATCAGCCCCTAATTTATGACTCACACCCTTCTGTGACCACACCACAGGTCCCTATGGCAGATACGCCACTGTACTTTTACATAGTTTGCTTCAATGCAATAACGTGGAGTAACCACATCTCCTTTTATATGATGTTTTTTTTCTCTTTTCTTTTCTAACTTATAAACGCTCTAGGCATGTTGAAAAGTGTTCATAGAACACAGAGGCTTCCTAACATTTCCAATACAAAATATTAATACAAAATCATAATAATATGCAACAGTCAAATACAGTTCAATGTGAGGACTCAATAATGTTTGCTTCGGCATGTCCTTCACTTTTCCACAGCAATATCTGACTTTTTCAGTTTTAATCAAGCATGTAAATCATCATCATCATGTGACGTATTCTTTCCAGAACGTTGTCTCCATTACAGCTGCTCTGAACGCATCACGATTCTGGGCAAGTCGACCTGCATCAGCCAAAGACAAGTTCAGACTCTGTGTGATGTCCTGGGTCCACCGTCGTCTAGGTCGACCCCTTCCCCTTTTTCCAGGGACCATGCCTTCCATCACTGTTTTTTCCAGGCTATTATGTCTTTTTATATGACCGAAAAATTTCAGCTTCCTTATTGCGATGGTATTTAGGAGCCAATGTTCCTGTACGTTTAGTGAGTGCAGTACTTCTCTGTTGGTCTTTTTTTCTGTCCAGGGTATTCTCAACATCCTTCTGTAGCATTTCATTTCGAATGATGTAATCTTTTTTGCAACTGTTTTATTGAGTGTCCAAGTCTCGCAGCCGTATGTTGCCACTGGGAATATACATGCTCTGATCAGTTGTAACTTTGTTTCTTTGCTTGTGCCTTGCCATAGGTTTTTTCATCTGTATTAGTTTATGTGAAGCAATTGCAAGTCTTCTTTTAATTTCTACTGCACAGTCGCCAGAGCTGTTGATGATTGATCCTAAGTATTCGAATTCATTAACACTTTCCAGTTCTTCGTTATCAATTTCAATTTCTGGTTTGGTCTTTACTTTGTCTGTTGTCAATACTTTGGTCTTCTTGGTGTTTAGGTATAGATTCTGGGCCTCGCTGTGTTTTTTGGTGGACAGAAGTAATTGTTCAAGTCCTTCTGGGTTGGTCGATAGGAGGACTGTGTCGTCAGCATATCTGATTTCCGGGATCTGGTACCCGCCGATGTTAAATGAGTCAAACTCTGTGTGTTCTTGGTCATCTCTTACATTTCTCATGATATTCTCGGCATAAATGTTAAACAGGTAAGGGGAAAGGGTACAGCCTTGTCTTACTCCTTTCTGTACTTCAAACCATTCTGATGTTTCCCCCTCTTTTCTTACGGCTGCCTGTTGTTCTTGGTACAGCAGTGCGATGAGTTGTATAAGGTGGTTTGGAAATCCCATATTTTTCATAATAGCCCATAACTGCTGATGTTGTACACAATCGAAAGCTTTGATGTAATCAATGAAACAAGTATGTAGGTCAACGTTGAATTCTCTACACTTTTCTATGATGATCCTCATGTTGAATATATGATCTCTAGTGCCTCTACCTGGTCGAAAACCCGCCTGTACTGCATGTAAATACATAAAGCATTATTACCACTAGTTCAAAGAAATATGTCACAAATAACGTTGACTGGCAAAGACTATGGCCTCAGTTTGGCTCTGCCCCGTCAAGATAGTGAATTAGTATTTAATTTTACAAGTTATCACATCTGATCTCAACGTAGTTGTTTGAATAAAATTTTCTAGTCAAATGGCCACGAGACCACTATGCCTTTTGCCAATATCTATTAGAGCCGACAAATGAAAGCAGGCACTAATACAACTTTTGAATTTAGTTTGAAAAAACAAAACAATTCCAAACAAACTATGTGCCTCGTAGTCCATTGGTCAGTCTGCGTTAGTTATGCCAATAGAAAAAAGATGTTTCGTTTTAGTTACATTTTTCTTATCTCTCCCCTTTTACTCCTATACTCTTATACCAACTAATAGAATTTGAATTACTACAATGCCTCTCTTTTTTTAAACTAGCGTCCCCAATAACGTTATGTGTAACGAGCAAGAACAACAGTCTGTCTGGTCAAGCGTTCGTAGACATTTAGTATTTTCTCAATAACTTGGCTAATACTTGGACTACCATATTTTTGCTCAGGGGACTCTAAGCTATACTACCATATGATTGTTATGGTCAGTTTCAGTATGGTTTAGATTTTCAATTTTGTCACTGTCAATCGTCAAATATAAATTTTACACAAGTCGGCCATCTTCCCCCTGTCTCTAACATTTTCCTCACTATTCAAATAAACCAACTAGTTTGAGTGACGTCAGAATATTACCGCTAGGAGGAACTGGAAATTTGTCTGTGTGTTTGCCTCTGCTGGCTTTGCCCACAGCGTGTATATATTAAAGAGACCGCTTGCAGAGCGAAGAGGGGTTTTTCAAAACTTTGGTAGTGCTTTGCGTTAATTATTACAATCGTCTCGTTCTTACTACTGTGAAATGTCCGAATTATTACAAATGTTAGTGTTAAAGTTAACATATTACGTTAATTCAAACGCCAGTTTGGTCTCACAGTTCTGGCAAATCGTTAATTACAAGCTTTTCCCCCGTTTCGTGCAGCAGATCGGCGAGATGTTAAAAGGTTTATTGTACGTTTTCGAAACCGAAACTAAAGCGTGTTTGATTTTTACGGCGGGTCATTTTCTTAGCATTCCCACTGCACAAAATGCATCGCCCTACTGGCGTTGAAGATGAAACCAGTCAGACACCTGAGGGCTGGGGTATTTATTTATCATAGGATTAAAATCTTACGGAAATAAGCGATTATCTCACGGATTTTACTACAGCCGACACCCCTGTCTATGTAAAAAATCACACATGTTACGGAAATGGCAACAAATGGCTTGTTAACGTAAACTACCTTAATTGTATGCACTGTGATCTTCTTCTTCGTCTTCTTCTTCTTCTTCGTACACCCTCAGACGTCTACTTGGATATTTTCAAAGATAGCAATGACCAGTTTGAGATTATTTGTATCTCCGTAGAATTTTTCCCAGGAATGGTACTGGTGACCGCCACAGTTGCTTTCTCTGTTCCCCATTTGTTGTGCATCTTTGAAGCAGATTTTATGCAGTCACTTTGTCAGTGCCACAGTTACACTCAGTGGCAGTTCTTATCTTTAGCTTGTTGAATAGATGGTATCTCAATTTGTAGTGGCCCGTGCGAAGTCTGAAGATTATCACTTGTTCTCATCTGTTGAGCTGCTGGTAGTATTCATCATTTTGTGTGTGATCTAGATGTTCTGCAATCACATTTGTTCCTGTTTCTGATTATCATAAAACTCAGTTATTCTTGCATCAGGCTGAGGTAACTTTCGAACTTCCTTTGCCAATCTGTCAGCCTCTTCATTGCCGGAGATGTTACAACGAGATAGGATCCACTGGATCACAACTCTTTTGAATCGTTGACATAGTTTGTGAAGCACCACTCTTAGGTCACATAGGTCTGCATTATTCTGGCTCTTCAGCGTGGCAATTTCCGATAGTGCGTCTTCGAAGACAGTAACTTTTCTCTCGATACTTTCCTCTGTCATTAGAACCTCTGCTGCAGTTTTCAATACCTCTTCCTCTGCTCTGAAGTTACTTGAGAATTTTACTGTTTCACTGACACCCTTTTTGTGTGACAGTGCTTAAGCTCAGAAGAACACATCCACTTCCATCTACTGTTGCATTTGTTGCTGATCCATCTGTGTATGCATGCGTCCAGGTGTTGCGTGGGTATTGTTTTTCAATATATTTTGTCATTTTGGCTTTTCTCTTTGTTGCATTGTGGCTCTTCTTTCTCTCAATTGCATTAATGTTTTCCATCATTTCAGAGAAGCGGCGTTGTTGCCAAACTGGCAGCTTGTGTACAATGTAGATGGGTTTAATTGTTGATACAGCATTAGGGAGAATTGCTCCCATCTTTGTTGTGGTTGATTCTACAAAGCTGCTTCGCTTGAGTCTTCCCCTTCCAAGAGCATTTATCCTATGGTACATTTGGTGGCCTGTTAGTCTCTTGAATTTCTTAGCTTGCTGGGGTTCTAGTTTCTTATATTTAACCATGTAATCCCGTACAGTTCTTAGTGGGTATTTGAGGAGATAAAGATGCATCAATCTCCAATCTTTACCTCATCGTGTAAAACAAATTGCTACATAAACCCCATCTCATCTCATAATCGGAACCTCTTCTACCCCGTGAAACGAGGTGTAGAGGGGACCCAAGTGCACAAGGCCCATGGGCAGGACATGTAATCGAAGTGACCTGGCAAACAGGTGATTAGCCCATTGTGCCCGAACTTGCCCTCATGTGTACTCATATTCGCTATAAAACCACCGGACCATCGAGACGTCATTCCAGCCAAAATGGACAGAGCCTCACATACCCGAAGGTTTCGAGGGATGTCCTTCCTCATCTGCACAAAGGCATTTATAGAGGAACACTCAGGACCCGTAGGTCTGAGGAAAGGAGCAAAATCTGAGACGGACACAGCAGTCTTTTTTACTGGGAGGTTTCCACTCAGAGTGGTGTACCACACACAGTCAGTAAAGACAAAAGTCGCCTGCGGCTACATAAACTATCACCGCAAAAGCATGTTGACTGCTTCACCCATGCTTCCCTCAAGGGGAACAGCTGCAATAGTGGTTTCGTACTTCATAGGGAGTGAAAAGACAAATGATAATGTTGGTGATATGTTTGCTCATCCTTCACAACTGACACATGTTAACCTGAATCTACCACTCCTTTGATAATTTATCGCATATATTGAGGTCATGTATTGTTCTGTTACCAACTAGATTGATAACATCTGAAGAGCCATTAACAATTGGTTCACTATCTGTAGTTAATCTCACGACACTGATGTTGGGTTTAAAAAAAAAAAAAAAAGTTTCTACTGTTTCTAGCACTGTGGCCTACACCATCACAATCATCATCAACTCCGTAAGGGCGTCTGGGGTAAACGAACAAAGGTTAGGCGTCTTACAGTAATAAAGCAGGGTTATGAAGTAGGAGTCGGTAAAAATGTGTCCGGATTCCGACTCTGAATTTTATGTCACATGTAAAACATGTAAAAAAATTTAGTCGGGAGTGGGAGACGGACTTCTAAAATGTTACGAGTCGGAATTTAGTTTTTGGCCGACTCCACAACCCTGTAATAGAGGACAAAAAAAAAAACAAAACAGCTACAGACTGTCGTAAATGGGTGCTTGCGTAGAATAGAAGGATTTAAGTAGTCTGACCAGATCACGAATGTAGAACTGATGACAAGAACCAAACATGTACCAGTGGAACAAGAAATGAACAGAAAACAATGACGATAGATAGGACACACACTGAGGAAACATGTTGATAGCTTTACAAGGCAGTCCTTGTTCTGGAATCAGCAAGGTAAGAGACGTAGAGGTAGACCAAACACACACGGAGAAGAGAACTGGAGATGAATGAAAATGGTGACAAGGACATAGAAAGACTGGAGTTGATGGCACGTGACAGGAATCCCGGCATACATTTGTCGAAAGCCAAAACTCCTGAGGGTGGTTGAAATGTGATTAGACAAAATGACTGCAAAGGACAAAGAAAACTGTTAGCATGACCTCTACGAGGGACAAACAAAACGATAAAATAAAGTAACGAAATAATGATTCCGTTGATCACTTACAAATTTAATAAATAAAAATGGTACCACCCCTCAAAATGGACATCGCTGATGTCGCCATCGCCAATTTTAGTATGAACAAAATGTCCACTCGAGGGACAGAACTAATTGAGGAGCTCCCTAAATTCATTCCGAACTTGCCTTTTCTGTAATATCTTTTCAAGGTCTTTTCTTCTTTGTCCCTGTCAAACAATCTCCGATTCCCTTTTTCTTTTAGTGTGATTTAAGCCTGCTTCTATAACTTTTGTTCCAGGTATTCCAGAGCACTGAATGCACTGTGATGCTTCAACAGATGTTTACAATGTGTGCCTTAGTCAGCGTCAGAGTTCACTTCTCACACTTTGTTCCACTGACACTTGTCTGGTTTCTGCCACCAGTTTCACATTGATGATCTTGTCGCATCATTTTGATCCTTCAAACTTTGCCAGGACCCATTAATGAACATCTGTAGCTTCGTGGTTGTCGTTTATATTCTGCTCCACTTTTCAAAGTCATACATATGACATACATGACGACGCTGGCCTACTCTTTACGATTTCCAACTACCGAAGGATTTTTAACGTGTGTAACGTGCACGGGACCTCCTCCCCCCTTTATCCGAGAAAGTTAGAAGTGTGATCTTACTACCAAGGAGATCCGGAAAGGTGGGGGAGGGGGGGGGGAAAGAGAAAATTACGTCATTAGCAACCACTGGTTGTGAAAAAAAAGTTCCGTCAGTTATATTCCCTGTGTTGGGAGTGAACCCGGTACCTTTAGAATTACAGGCGGACGCCATACCTCCGAACCACTCCGACCCACCAAATTTACAGGTTTGTTTGTTTGTTGTTTGTATTTTTCAAAAGTTACGGAATAGTAAGAATTTCTTTAAAAAAAGACATATTTCCAATGCTTACTTGCACACTGAGTTAGACACTGGGTCAAAACAGCTAGTCGGCATTAACATTCCATTTGGGCTATTCCAATATCAAAAACTAGTAAGCACAAACATATATACACTGTTACTTACCCCGTAAGTTAAGACATAATGTCACTGAAAGTAATAAACGTCCTTAAATATAATTTCTTAAGACTGGTGTTTTTCTGGTATGATTGACGTTCGCGCTTAGATCTGCGTCGAGGAACTGGAGCTGTGGTTCGAGGTTGTCATTGGTGTTGTTCGTGCTGTATTGTCTCTGGTGATATTATAATATTTTGTGTCAAAATTAAACACCGGAAATTCAGTTTTCAACTCATGTATTACAGCTAGGAGAAAGACAGCCAACTGGTCAACCCACTTCTCGATGCTGGACCTAGTATGGTGAAGTCGTTAACACTTCAATCCCCAATGGCAGTATTTGCTTTGGGATTACCTTTACTAATTTTTAAGGAGATTAAAAGCTCTGTATAATTCTTCATGTTGAGATGGGCCACCTATTTTATTTAACACGAGAAAGAAAAAACAAACGTAATTTCTTAGAATGGTACTGTAGCGGGAGGTTATTTAAAATTATTTATATGTAAGAGTATGCCAGTAAAGAGTTCTGACCTTACAAGTAATACCCCAGTCTTAGAAATAAGCACTGGTGTATTGTTATCATAAAAATAGTCAGACTGTAAAAACCCTGGCCCAGTTGGTAAGAAGTAGTACCAGGATTTAAGGTGTCTCCTCCCTATGACTATCTTATGATTACTTATATTCTAGGGGATAAGTAAAATGTACATTCACTGAAACCACAAATGGAAGAAGTGAATAAATCCTCAGGTACAGTTAAAATAGTTTAATAATTACACTAATATTCTATTTCTACTAGTTGGAAAAGAGCATATACATATATATAAAAGTATTCACACAATTACTATTATGGTCTGTTTATACTTCAAGATCTTAAATAATAAAGTTACTGAAATCACTGTTATTAGTCCTTTGAATTTAAGGATAACTGTCATCAGTTGACTGAGTTTATGTATGGTTACTTATTGGTTTCAACTATTGGCTGTTTCACATGTATAGGTGGTCAGTGTCAAACAGGACACTTATCTTTCCAACTTGATACTGCTGGAACTGTCCTTTGCTGATATCAGACTTGGTAGGCCCAACAGTAGGGATGCCAATGACCAGTTGAAGTTCACTCTTTGGGGTCCTGCACTTTGGTGGGATTGCCTCGGATGAACTACACCGGCTTCTGATACTGGACAGTCTGGTTTGAGTTATTTCATGGAACCTGCAACATATCAGCCTTGGCTAGTATCTGGCTAGACTTGTAGCTGACTAGCACAGATGTCAGACCAGTCAGTCATCAGATGTCACCGTTATACAATCATAGTAAGCAAGGACATCATTTCAGTGATATAGCATTAATATTAACATGTCAATTAAGTGTAACTGACTAGCACATAAGTCAGACAAGTCAGTCATCAGGTGTCAAAGTTATACAGTCATAGCAAGTAACATCATTTCAATGATACAGAATTAATATTAACATATCAGTAATAAACATCATCTGGTTTCCCCTGCTCCCATACATCCTTTTCTGATCTATAACTTGATCCTTCTAAATCATATCAAGTACAAATTCAAATACTGATGCTATTTTAGCAACTACCCAAAATTAATACATAAAATAAATAAAGTGAGTGACCACGTGATCAAGTTGCTTTCTTCGGTAGTACAATTACATAATTTTGGAATTGAAACCTGGCTGTGGACCACTCCATTTTACCAGCTGTAAATGGGTACAAAGTTGTGCGCTCGAACTAGGGAAGGCAAAGGAAGCGAGGAAGGGGACTAGTCACCTTAACCTCGTAAACTGGGATCTTCCACGAAGAAGTTTCTAACACTTCATTTCCCTATGACAATCTCTGCCATGGGACTGCCTTTATCTTCGTAAGCGATAAAGCAATATGATAAATATATCTTCATTAGGCTGTGGGGCTATTTGTGATTAATTTTTGTACAAGCAACACTCATCCATAATGCACATGAATAAATCATATTAAAATAATAATACGTTATATCAATGAATATTATACAGGCATATTTTGTGAATTCTGTATGAACCTGAAATAACAAATATTATACACGGTAGTTATCATAATTTCGCTTACCCTCAGACTTCAGATACTGGACTTAAAAATGTTTCTGGCGATCCGCTCACAATTCATGGGTCGTGGCGAAACTCTGCCTCCAGTCTGTCTGAACCCTCTTTCGTTGTCTGTAGCTCAGTTTACCGATACGCTTTAAATACGTATAGCGCGGACGTATCGGAGAGTACCGACGTCACAGCTTAAACCTAAGCCTGAAAAATCCTTCCCGAACAGTGATTTCGGCCGAACTGTGCGTCGACTGAATTTTTGCCTTTATCATTCTCGGCATATATAATATCCATATAGTTCCATCTTATCTAGTTTTATACAGCTGATAAAACTCTATCTTCCTATCCATGTAATTTCCCAAACTGTTATTTGTTGATTTTAATATTTAGAACAGAAGTGGGTTTACATGCTTTTAGCGTAACTGTGGGCAGCCGAAATACGCATATATCTCCGTAAATGAGAACTTCCTACCGTTCCATCTTATATGCAGTTATACACCATCCTTCCCTGTACTGAAATGTAAAATCCTTTTCATACGGATTCCCTTCTGTTTTTATATGTCGTTGGCGATTTCCTCTGTCCGATACACATTTCGCTGATACGCCGCCATTTTGAAAGCGGTCACTCGATCGTAGATGGGTTTATAAATCTAACTGAAAACGTTTGCAATGACTTGAAACCAATTTTGCGACAGGTACTTCGACCTAAACTGTTTGCTTTCTAACTGCACCTTTATTTTCTTGTCTTGTCTTTTTTGCTGTTTTATACAGGATTGTGCCTCATTTTGACCAGGCGCGCCACGTTCAACCTAAACACAAGGTCCATCGGTTATTTTAAGACGCATGTCCAAATACAAAAATACCTTGTGACCTGAGTAAATATTCTCTAAGTGCACCTGGTATGCACGTCAACTAGTAAATTGATCAAATAGTTCATCGGGGCATACGATTAGTACGAGACACTTCATCCAGATTTCGACACTTTCTGTGACCTCATTTATCTAAACGATACATTGGATGCGTCTTCAAAATCTATTTTTATAATAAGCGAAGCGTTAAGTAATAAAGTTAATGCTTTATCTGCTGTATGAGCGAGGCGACTGTGTTTGGGGATGGTAGGGTTCGATATTAATGTGTGATACGTGGACTTGTTAAGCTGTGTCAGAGAAAGATAAATAGATTTTAATTTATGAGTTTATCAATGCGTGCAGGACTATTTATACACAACGACAACTTGAACTCTGACCCCATTAACCGACTACTTAAGCTATCAACCAAAATGAGCCTCCGTGTATTTTGTCCGGAGCCGATAACGTTTATAACGTGACTACTAAAAAAAAAAAAAAATGAACTACCTTCTTATATTAGGTATGTATGTGTTTTTGTGTGTGTGTGTATATATATATATATATATATATATATATATATATATATATATATATATATATATATATATATATATATATATATATATATATATATATATATATATATATATATATATATATATATATATATATATATATATATTGCACACTTCTATATGGACAACCTATGCTAAGCAAGAAAGAAGGCTCAATACCTTCCATCTAAGGTGTCTACGCCGCATCTTCGGCATTTCGTGGAAAGATAAAGTGACAAATGTCGAGGTGTTGTCACGTGCTGGCCTTCAAAGCATGTATACACTGCTTATACAGCGCAAACTACGCCTGCTTGGCCATGTCTGCCGCATGAAAGATGGTCGCATCCCGAAAGATATCTTCTACGGACAGCTGGCAGATGGCAAGAGAACAGCTGAGTGACCGCAGCTGAGATTCAAAGATGTGTGTAAGAAAGACTTGAGGGCACTGAACATAAATCCAGCAACCTGGGAGGATGAAGCTGCCGATTTCACCAAGTGGCAATGCTACCTGTGGCGCCACCTCAGATTGGCGAAAAAAAGCTCACACAACAAGCAGAAGAGAGGAGAAAACGTCGAAAGGAACACCAGAAAAATAAGAAGCTGAGAGCTGTCCCTCAGGGGTACATTCCCATAGTCAGTTATGACTGAAGGGGCAATTATTATTAGTTTGTGTTTTGTGAGACAGTAAGTCAATATGTTTTGCATTGAAGAAGCATTTATTAACATTCACAATGATAATTATCAAACTAGCAACATGTGACACAGATAACAATACCATGGTTCGTTGTCTTGTAAAACTAAAATGATTAAACAATGATTAAAACAAATGAAGGTTTTTCTTCATAGCAAAAGTTCAGTTTCATTATTAAAAAAAAAGGTACCCACAGACACATGCGTGCTCAATTTTTATCAGTCAAATACACATTTTCATAATGTGCTTTAGCAATTTAATTTTAGTATATTTAGATTAGCCGAAACACATGATCGACGGGACGACTGGTTCTGATGATCAAATTGTTTCCCGTTGTATCACTGTATAGAGTTTCTTATCACAATTGCATGGTCAGACCAGAAAAGACCAATGGACTTTTGGAAAGACAGATGACACAGAGAAAGTTTAAAAACCGACGTACCGGGTTGGTACCCCGTAAGCTTTAAACAACAGCCATAAAACCCAAACTTGATAGATGCCCCCAGGATTCACCGAGAAAAAAGGGGGGGGGGGGAGAATGATGAATAAACAGGCGCCTTATTGGAATCGACCAGACCTGTTAAACGGACTTCGAGCTCCGAACAACGGCTGGAATTTCCATGTGCCTGTTGTAGGAAATTCACTATGCAGAGAGGAATGAAAATCCACAGAATGAAAAAGGGGTGTGGGGGTTCATCAGGGGGAGATCGACAGCGTTCTGTCTCTGCGGGTAAGACGTTAGAAGAACTCAGCCAGGAGTCAATCTACAATGCTGAGTACATTCAAGATGATCTGCCTGATGATGATCTCACACACTTCTTGGACGGGAAAAGAGATGCAAGCATGTTTCCACCTGCCAGAGCAAAAGGGTTTTGGAAACAGCTGGACGAAGCCTTGTCAAAAGAGTTGGATAACAACCTGAAGCAGATAAGTTTGAAGAAGAAGCTGGAAATCTTCGGCGACATAATATATCTTCACTGTCGCAAAGTGTTTGGAGTCAGGGAGGCAAGGGAAAGTAACCCACCGCAAAAAAGTAGAAGACAAATTAAAATAGAAGAAATCAAGAAACAGAAGCAGCTTGCCAGAAAACTGTTCAAGAACACAGTTGCCACAGAGAAGGAAAGGTTATGACAGGCTTGTAGCACCTGAAAGGCCAACATAATGCCCTTTGTAGAGCAGAAAGGTTGTGCAGGAAGAGAAGGAAGACGCGGAGGGATAGAGAAAGATTCTCCATGGAGCCCTTCAAGTTCGCCAAAGATCTGTTTGAGCAGCCACGATCGGGAACGCTAAACATCAGGAAAGAAGACCCGGAAGAACACCTTAGAATGACTTATTCAGAAGGTCGCAAAGATGAGCCGCTTAGTAGCATGGCAGGCCTTAGATGGCCTAGTAAGCCAGGAGCTGAATTCAACACCAAGCCCCCATCAATGCAAGAAATAGAAAGCATTGCCCAGAAAGAACTGTGCAAGTCAGCTCTAGGTTCTAATGGTGTCCCATATGTTGTGTCTAAAAGATGCCCTGAGGTGCTCAAACGACTGCTCCGTTTACTGAAGAATGCGTGGAAAACCCAGCTTTTAAACAAGGAATGGAGAAAAGCTAACGGAGTCTACATCCTAAAGGAACAATATTCCACAGACATCAGTCAGATCAGGCCAATCTCATTACTTATTGTGGAAGGGAAGATATTCTTCTCAGTGATGGCTAAAAGGCTCACCACATACATCCTGGAAAATGGGTACAATGACACTACCAACCAGAAAGGAGGTATCTCCGGTACACCATGGTGTCTAGGGCATGCCACAATGATCTGGGAAGCAATTCAAAAGGCAAAGTCTGACAGAGCAAACCTCCTAGTAATCTGGTTGGATCTAGCAAATGCCTATGGATCCGTTCCACACCAGTTGTTGTGGCAGGCCCTAGAAATGTATCATGTTCCCCAAGAGATTGCAGCAATTCTGAAGCGGTATTTCGCAGGGTTCTCTGTCAGATTTTCAACCAGAGAGTACACAACGAAGTGGATTGACCTTCAAGTTGGAATTGCAATGGGATGTACCATCTCTCCGATACTAGTCGTGCTGGCCATGCAGGTAATTCTCAATGCGGCTGAAGGAGTGGCTGTAGGTCCAAAGCTCAGTAGAATGTGTCACATGACACCGCTCAAAGCATTCATGGATGACACAACAATTCTGACATCAGATGAATACCAGCCCAGGAGAATGTTAGTACGCCTGGATAAACTAGTCAGCTGGTGCAGAATGAGCTTCAAACCTAAGCAGTCGAGAAGCCATAAGGAAGATAGCAGAGGTCATATTCATGGTTTCCAACCAAAGAATCCCTACTGTCATTGAGAAACCTGTTAAAAGTCTTGGCAGGGTGTACGATGCCTCATTGAAAGACCTGAAGGCAGCGCAACAGACAATATAAATGGCAGGGGCGGGGGGGGGGGGGAAGGGGGAGGGGTATGGCAAAAGAAAGACAAAAATTGCTTGCCATCATATTAACTTACACACTGTCTTTTCAGTTTACAAAATAATTGTGGGAAAAGGGGGTGTAAGATATTTGTTACGTCAAGTGAGAGGGGAATCAACGTTTTGTGGCGAAATTTGGCAGGGAGAGGGGAAGACGGGGTTAGAAAATGGGGTGATATCAGATGTGGACGATCCCCTAGTCCCACTTTTGGTAGAGTTAGCTAAACCAACTTTTCGTATGCTGTACTAAACTCATTTTTTTTCATTTAATGAACTAGAGTCAGTTTTCACATAATGGACTAATCCAAATCTTCATACAGTGGGTTGACCCGAATCAACTTTGGATACTAAATGTCTTATACGTAACTTCCTGTTCTCTTAACAAAGTTGCCCACCAAATTTGCAATTGTACGGCGCAATTATGATCTGGAAACTAAACTGCGCGCCGATTGAAAGAATGCGTATTTGTTCCCACCCTTTAGAATAACGGATGTTTAATTTTTGGACACTATTTCTTGAATTTTCTATATTTTTATTTCTGGTGAGTTCCAGGAGGAAGACAGCCGATAGAATAGTATGGCGCTCTCCCAAAACTCTACACCTCAAGATAGAAGATGAACGATTATATAATCCCACTTTTCATATTTACTCGATGTGGGCCTCCATCCTCACCCATCTCCGTTTAAATTTCGTTTCTTTTGGTAAATGAAAGAAGAGTTTTTTTTTTTCCAGTGTGAGGCGTACGTACCGTAGATGTGTCGCGCTGTAACAAACGAGACATTCTGATACATGAAAGGTGTCGTGAGTTGGGAAAAATATGTGTTAGAAAACTCTAGAGAAATGCTAGATAGATAGGAAAATACGGACCAGGTACGAGATTGGGAAAATATTAAGACAATCTGGAAAAAGGTCTATGAAAGTTACCTCTCTTTCCAAGGCCCAAAACTCATTTATCTTTTCTTAGGAATCACTCGATCTATCTCTCCTTTTTTCACATATAGACAGTGATACAAACTAGATTTGCTGGTTTCTCACTGAATGTAATTAAACGTGAATGTTATTATGTCTTTGAAACCACCGCTGATAACGGCGCTAAGTCTAAATGTTATATAGTCTGTTTGCACCCACTGTTGCGAGTGTAGTGGTTTGGTCTATATCATCGCCACACAGGCTAATTCAATATATGTGTGCTGCTGTCCTGTCACTGTGTCTGGAATGTTGACCTGGGTGTGTGTTGATATGTTCGCACACCACGGTACGTACATAAGAGTACATGCAGGAGTGAAGAAGGGTTGCAAACGACTGGAACAGTTCGATACTGTTTATTCCGTTACAACACAGATACGATGACATAAATGACACACATTCGACAGCAAAACACGAATCATATAATTTCCACATTGCATTAAATATATATAATACGGCCTGTCCTAATCCTGGACTTATAATAGCTTAATAGCTTCATACATCTCCACACTGCAGTTAATATATAATATGGCCTAAACAGTACTTCAACACTCACTAAAGCCTGCATCATCCGGCAGCTTCATTAATCTTCACAATATGGCCTACAAAAGTACCTTAATACACAGCGAAGCCTGCATCACCCGGCAGCTTCATTAATCTTCACAATATGGCCTACAAAAGTACCTTAATACACAGCGAAGCCTGCATCACCCGGCAGCTTCATTAATCTTCACAATATGGCCTACAAAAGTACCTTAATACACAGCGAAGCCTGCATCACCCGGCAGCTTCATTAATCTTCACAATATGGCCTACAAAGGTACCTTAATACACAGCGAAGCCTGCATCACCCGGCAGCTTCATTAATCTTCATATGGCCTAAACAAATCTTCACTGCAGTGTATCACATAGGCTGTACACACAGCGAAATATATAAGTCGACATTTTCTCAAATCCTACGTAGGCGTACATTATCCAAAAACCACTGGGACTCGACCTACACGGTCCACGCCCAAAAACACAACTCCCTCAATCACACACTAGTCCCGCCAAAAAACCCGTCACGAGATTCGGTTGTCTTGAACACCGTTCTCGATAACACATGCAGACTAGCGAGCTATTCACATGACTCAAAACAGTACAGAATAAATACATTAAACAGTGTTCACACGCTTATCTGTACTCTGTCACCCGAAAAATAGGAAAAGATAATTCTATCCTAAAGTCAAACAAGTATCCGCTTAATCAAGCGTTGCAACTCGAAATTTAATATGTTCAAAACATTCTAAAGATTACTTCCCCTTCCATAAGTTCCACCTGCAACAGTTACCACCCGCTCCGGGAAAAAAAATGATTCTATCATTTTTTTTTGAAAAAATTAACTCCCAAAAACGAAAAATTTAGAAGACAATTAAGCTGTAACGTATGCCTACAAAAATATCTTATTTTAAATCAAAATTATATCTACAAAAAATATCAGCATTAAAGTGTAAAGTAGCAATTAAAGCATACAGCATAACCAGCTAAGTATAAAAAGTAATTAGCTAAATATACAAATATGATCAGTTCCAAAATTAAGTTACGTATATTTAGTACAAACCAAACCGAAAACAACCAATCGAAAGAGAAAACACAAGATCAATCAAAAGAAGAATGATCTGTAAAAAACAAGAAAGTAAGAACTCAACAATACCATATACTCATAATTAAGTTGGACAATTACATTTAAAATAAATACAACTATCATAAGTAGATATATCATATCAAATCATATAACCACTCCAACAATACAAAGAATAGAGGTATACGTGTTGAAAGAAGACAAAGTATACAAATAGAATTAAGTAAAACGAAGATGAGGTACGAAAGTATAAACAAGATATGAAATCCATACCGAAAAGACAACAGAAAAGGAGGAATGAAATGAAGAATAGTTACCAAAGACAGATAGAAAGCAAAGGCACGAACGCAAAGAAAGTCAATAACAGTATATAATAATAACTGTTTTGATCAGATAACCTATTCAAAAATAAATATATGAACATGATCGAAAGGCACAACACAAAATATCAAAGTATATCTATACTAATACCACCAAAAATAATTTATAACTAAACAAAACCTAATAAGTAATTTAACTAAGTTACAAGAGTTATACAAAACTGAAATAAATAAATTATAGGCATCGAACAAACAAGTAATAGCATTACTATAACTAATACGACCAACGCACAATCAAGCGCTAAAAATAAAAAATACATCATAATAAAAAACAACTTTTTACAAGAACTAATCAATCTACATATCAATGATATCACGAAGTCAAATGCTGGGCACACCCAACAAAAAATTACAATGCCAAAAAAAAAAAATCATTTTTTTTCAACAGTACCGTACAAACATATTTTTTTTCTCGATAAGTTACATAAAAACAGTATTTAATTTTTAAGTAATTCAATAATACTTTAAGTAAAGCCTAATAATGAAATCAATATTTTAACAAAATGAGTGAAATATAAAACAAAAATCCTATCTCGAAGAAACCTTTAAATCAACACATGTAAATTTAATTTATTCTTTAAGTTCTTTCTGCTGACAATTACGTTCAGCTCAGTAAAATGCTATTTAGCTATAACTCTATCTCTTATTCAAATCGATAAGATGTACATTATAAATAAATCTACCCTTTGTTGCTAAGATTAAATATGCAAAAGGTTCTATAAAAATATCTACAAAAAAAATAAGTTTTTTTTTTTTTAAATTAATCTGCTAGGAAAATAATCTGCATACCTGACTGACAAGAAATCAAGTTTTGGAAAAATCGAAGTTTCACAAAAAGTTAACAAATCCAAATACAAGATCATGTATGATACATGCAAGCTATTTTCAAAATTACATTTCACCACATAACAGATAATTCACATCTTCTCTGTATGTTCTATATATTAATTAACCATGACATCAAACTACCGACATAAAAATAACAACAATTAAAAAAAATTATGGCAAACAAATGATGCATAGAAATAATCATTACAACAAAATTATATGTTATTTCAAAACAACAACATGTCATATACTAATATAGAATACAAAAAATATTTACTGTCTTCACATAAAAAAAAAAATAAATCAGACGCGAAGTCTCCCACTCTCTTGTAAACATGCTTGACCTTCAGAAAGTAACCATCAGTTGCTATTTAGACGCTGACAGGTTTCGGTTGACTACTCGAGCGGAAAGTTGACTCACATTTCTGACCGTCAATATGTCACAGAAGCCTTGACCCTTATCGCAACGTAGCTTCTGTCAACAAATACAAATGAAAATTTCCATTTTACTCAATAGTGAAATTTAATGAGAAAAACGTAGAAATCACATTTACAATTACCCAACACCGGCTTGTGTAAAAACCCGGTCTCTTCACGATGTCACTAGCTCTCTCTAACACATGTAGATATCATAGAATTCTTGGGGACAACATGACCGACCTTGAATGTCGCCGCTGCCTTACGCTGAAACAAAGTGTTATATTCACAACAACAACCAGAGCAGGCAATAGTATTCAAGCATCCACTGTTATTTTTACTCTGTTTACCTTGATTATAAATGACTCTGGGCTCATGTTGAACAAAATTAGCACAATTGCGCTTATTATTTGTTCTATGATCAAAATACTTATTATTACCGTTGTCTTGGTTACAAATAATGACTTTAGTCGTTTGTTTAGGAACATTACTCTGGTGATGTAAAGCAACATTTGAAAAGCTATTATCTCTATCATACTTTCCAACATTATTACAATCAAAACTTTGAGATTTGTTAAATTGTCTACAGTATTACGAGAGGGAAAATTATTATTTTCTAATCTCCCTTGGTACTGTTTACTCTTGGGGTTATCTCTCTTTCTAGAACTGTTTTTTTTCCCTTATGGGAATATATTTACCAATAGTTTCAAAATGACTATGCTGAGTTTGACAACTGCCAGAAACAATAGTATCTCTATTGTTCCGCATATGGGTTTCATCTTTGGAACAAGTAGTAATAGTCTCAACACCCGCTATTAATTTCTGAGTATTTCCAATAGTCGAGAAATATTTGCTTTTATGAGTCTTGACCTGAAATTTATCACCTATCTTTTCCTGACCAACAGAACTGGCTGTTACACAAGAATCTTTGTTGTTCTGACGCCAAGAATTATTACTGGAACTACCAGTAATATTAGAACTTTTAAAGTTGTATTTACCACGATAAGATCTATCTTTACCATGAATGAAATCTCTCTGAGCAAAAAGTGTATGGGGTTGACTTTTCGCAACTTTCTGTTTATCATTGTGAACATTGACAGAAGAGCACCTTTTGTTTTTCAAAACCATATCTAGTAAGCCAAATATTCTTTCCCTTGCTTCCGCAATTTCATTATCTTTAAGTGAAATCGTTTCACTTAACCTTTTATTTAACTCCTTAACAGCCAAAACTTTGTCGCTTTCTTCTGCTAGTAAATTTTCAATTTTAGCGACCTTCTCTTTCTCAGCCGTCAACTCCACTAATGTCTCTTTCTCTAACTGTTCTTTATTTGCTCTCAACTGAGTCAACTCTAGTTGTAGTGACTGATTCTTAATATAATCATTGCTATCATTAAGCTCATCAATCTTTTCTGGAATCATCTCATTCTTTTCTTCCTGCTGGAGACGAAGATTCGCAATATCATCCATTAAATCAAGAAGTGACTCTGTATAATCTCTATCACGTTTATCGGTCTCAACTTTCAAATTCTCATAAATCTGTTTATTTTGTTGGACCTCCTGTGTAATATTTTCTACCTCAATTTGCTTATCTTTCATCTGGACTTCCAATTGCTTTATCTTCAACAATGCTAAATCCAAACTTGCCTGCACACTAGCAAGTTCTGAGTTTGACTTTTGCAATTCGCCCGTAAGTCTAGACACTGTTTCATGTACTTTACTCACTTCAGTGGTGCTCTCTAAGAAGTTTTCCCTTTGTTGTTTTTTTCTTCTTAATTCCTCATCTTCTAACCTCTTTTTCTGATCAACAGAAATGTCGTTGCGCATTATCTTACGTATACTCTTCAATATCTGATCGCGCTCAACACCCATATAGTGGTACGAAAACAATCGAAGATCCATAAGCAGTAACTGCGCTAAATCTTTAGCCATCCTTAGATGAGGATGAGAGTGAAAATTCTCCTCAGCAAAATATCTTAGCGCTCTTGACGCATTGACCAAAAATCTGTCTATCACATGTTCCTCAAGCTGTGGGCCTTTTAATTGTTGATAATCTCTACCTTCTTCCCACAAATAAGCCAATATAGGCCTCATATCCTCAGGATCTATCTCATCATCATCCATAGTGATTCACTTACTTAAATCAATATATCTAGTAATCACATATAGTTATGACAAATTACTGTCTACAAAAGTTGGGACAATCACCCTTCCAGCTCACAAAGTTAAGTATCTGTCAAGAAATGAGCTTATTCCTCAATTCTGTATCACCAATTCCTTTTTATAGCACCTTTATCAAGTCACATCATTATCAGGAAAATCGACATATGTCAACAGCCATTAACACCTATGCATCAAATCTTAATCATATGTCAAATTAGACATAAACAACAATAATAACAAAATGAGCAATTAGGGAGGCCCAGCGACATATATGAAGTGACACAATTTACACAAGACACAATCACTTATCTGTCAATGATCCCGCTTCTTTTCCGCCACGACACTGGATATCACATAGACTGCTAAAACCTCCACTGCAGGATAGCACTGCAACTTGATTCGTTTCTCTTCCGGTAATTTCGTCAATATGATATGTGCTTAACAATGCACAAGTTGACAGGAACCATAATACAGCACACACTGCAACTCTTGACTCTTCTGTAGTCTGAAATGTACACGGCAACTCCGTGTATCATAACGTCTTGAACTTGTGATGGTGACCACTGGCACAGGTAACCCGAATATTGCAGAAATCTGTCACAACCCGTACAAATGCTGGTACAAATACTGTCCAAGTCTAATTGAACTTCCTTGACCACTGCAGACGTTGTTGTCGTCTATAGGCATGAAATAGGACGTCAATTGCTACTGGTGTAAAGTTGCCTTCTACCACGAATAAAGCGTGCGTCGTTTCTCAAATGCGCCACCCAGGCAGATAATAACTAGGTCACAGTTCTGAAGTACAGGAGATTCAAGCCACGCCTACATAAGGTCAATTATAACAAAGTCAAGTGTTCTACACTCTTGTCACGTGCAAGTCATATGTATTATTTTCAACTTGTAGTGACTGATCCTCTAGATATGTTATGGTCTGGTGGACAAAATTTGATTCACTTTATCCTCTTGCTTCAAGTACATATCACTGTAGAGGTAACAATTTCTTAATCGTATACGCCACTCAGGCACATCTTAAATCATATCCAATGATACGAAAACTACGCCACTTAGGCTATCGACGCGAATAGTCGTAGATGTCAGATCCTGTTAACTGAAAACCACCAACTGATACAAACTAGATTTGCTGGTTTCTCACTGAATGTAATTAAACGTGAATGTTATTATGTCTTTGAAACCACCGCTGATAACGGCGCTAAGTCTAAATGTTATATAGTCTGTTTGCACCCACTGTTGCGAGTGTAGTGGTTTGGTCTATATCATCGCCACACAGGCTAATTCAATATATGTGTGCTGCTGTCCTGTCACTGTGTCTGGAATGTTGACCTGGGTGTGTGTTGATATGTTCGCACACCACGGTACGTACATAAGAGTACATGCAGGAGTGAAGAAGGGTTGCAAACGACTGGAACAGTTCGATACTGTTTATTCCGTTACAACACAGATACGATGACATAAATGACACACATTCGACAGCAAAACACGAAACATATAATTTCCACATTGCATTAAATATACATAATACGGCCTGTCCTAATCCTGGACTTATAATAGCTTAATAGCTTCATACATCTCCACACTGCAGTTAATATATAATATGGCCTAAACAGTACTTCAACACTCACTAAAGCCTGCATCATCCGGCAGCTTCATTAATCTTCACAATATGGCCTACAAAAGTACCTTAATACACAGCGAAGCCTGCATCACCCGGCAGCTTCATTAATCTTCACAATATGGCCTACAAAAGTACCTTAATACACAGCGAAGCCTGCATCACCCGGCAGCTTCATTAATCTTCACAATATGGCCTACAAAAGTACCTTAATACACAGCGAAGCCTGCATCACCCGGCAGCTTCATTAATCTTCATATGGCCTAAACAAATCTTCACTGCAGTGTATCACATAGGCTGTACACACAGCGAAATATATAAGTCGACATTTTCTCAAATCCTACGTAGGCATACATTATCCAAAAACCACTGGGACTCGACCTACACGGTCCACGCCCAAAAACACAACTCCCTCAATCACACACTAGTCCCGCCAAAAAACCCGTCACGAGATTCGGTTGTCTTGAACACCGTTCTCGATAACACATGCAGACTAGCGAGCTATTCACATGACTCAAAACAGTACAGAATAAATACATTAAACAGCGTTCACACGCTTATCTGTACTCTGTCACCCGAAAAATAGGAAAAGATAATTCTATCCTAAAGTCAAACAAGTATCCGCTTAATCAAGCGTTGCAACTCGAAATTTAATATGTTCAAAACATTCTAAAGATTACTTCCCCTTCCATAAGTTCCACCTGCAACAGACAGAAAACAAAATAAGAGCTTATGATGTCAAATAAAACTCATTAAATAGTAGAGGTGGACGAAGGTCTGAAACAAGCGCATTAACATATTGGTAAAATTTATTTAAATTCCTTTTAGATTTGCAAATGAGAAAAAAAAAAATCTCAGCGTAACAACAAAAGATAAAATCACAAAGTTTACAGTTGATGATTCCAAACATCAAGAACACAATTGATATGACACACAACAGAAAAACGGTCTATGCAGCAAAAGCTATTCCACGATTAAAAAAAAAAAAAAAAAAAAAAAAAAAAAAAATATAAACAGTATCAGTGCCTTTCTTCCTCCTGTCGTGTATGTAATTATCATTCCAATGGTTGGTGCTCTGTCTTTGAACCTGGAAAACACATATAATCCAAAGGTGAAAATGCTCTCCTTGAGCAGCGACTGGGCGTACTGCATACAAGCTTAACTTATAAGTGTGGACTGCTAAGTACTGATATTCCTCTGTCTGTGTAAGACTAGATACTCCGAATAAAAACACGAGTACCAGATTTTCTATGTTCTGGGGAACCTTAGTAGAATGATATATTGGGTGTCGCTAGGAGCTGGCATACGCTGAACAGGTGAGTAGTGAACCACTACTGCACTATGCTTGATGGCGTCAGGCTGTATTTACCTGGTTCACACTGCAGTGAATGATATTCAAGCGATTGCCACCCATGGCTGTTTTGCGAAGTAAGTTATTAGTTGAAAGGTAATTGACACTCGTCGAGCGATCTGAGTTCTGATAGTCAGTTAGGAGGGAGAATCTGGGGTACATGTGTTACTTTACATGTTATAGGAAAACCCTTTCATTGGTTGACCAGTAAGTTATTTTAACTACAAAATAGATATTCATGAGTTCCCTTCCAAAGCTAAGTAGTTCTAACAAAAAATGACTTTCTCATATCAGTTATTTACACTTGAGTGATACCAAGGAAGATAATCCTTACACATTACTGAATACTAAATAAGTGGATTTTCACAGATAAATGTAAGTTATTGTGACGGTATTGCCTCCCCTGCTTTGCAGTAGTGGTCCAACAGTGGCCAAAACTCAAGAGTATCAAATATGGGCTTCAAAGGTATCTACCTTCGCGCAAGATTACTCTTAGCAGAGATATAGATAGAAGGGGGATGACACTTCTATTACAAAGGGAGTATTCTCAAGATATTCAGAATAAGCGAGAACAATACTGCTTTGGCTGAGTATGTTAACTCTGTAATTCTGCCGACACTTTTGTGAAGGATTTACGCACTTATTGCTTTCAGCTCGTTTATCGCCACCTCTGATTTACTCAGTGGAATTCTATTATTCTAGTACAGCTCTATTTAGAGTGTGTGTAGTAATTTGACTGAGACAAACATGCAGTAACTTTAAAATGATTAAATCGAAGTTAAATTTGTAACATTACAAATAACAAAATTTAATAATCACTTTAGGTTTTAACAGTTGGAAATAATTTGAATAGTTATGAATCAAGAAAATGTATCATCATGGTCTTTAAGGAATGTGAGATGTTACAAGAAATTCAAGTGGCAGCATATATTTGAACTTAGCTGCCAATGACGGTTCTGCTCCTTCTTATGGTTTGGTTCTTTTCACTCTAATCAAGGTCGTCGGGGGTAGCTCTTTTCCTGGAAATGTCATTGGGAGTCTACCACGTGGGTCCTTCCTCTTAAAGATTAGGCCACTGTTCCCTTCTTGTTCCAGAGATGGTACGTTCTGCTTGTTCCACCAATAACTATGGTAAAAGAACAGAACGAAACGCTCTTCTGAGTATGGCGTTTTCCACCCCATAGTGTGGGTTCCTATCTTCCCATACCACCATCCCAATTACTCAGACTTTACCCTCGATGAGAATTAAATATAATCCCTCGGGGTAAAACTGTCTTTACGTTTAAAAAGAATATCTTTCATAGTTACTTTATATTTAAATGAAAAGGTTTAATAATACAGATAGAGTCTGTTTACAGATACATCTCCAATGATTTAAAAGTGTTCACAGTATAAATTGAATATGTTTTCAGTTATGTTTTACACTGATTGAAAAGGTTGAAACTTTCATTACTTTAAAATTAATATTTTCATTTAGATGTTGTTAGTAATAAAATATGAAATGTAAATCACAACTTACGCCAATCCTGACACACAGACTTTTTGCCCAGAGGAATAAAAGAGACTTGAATCGGCCTCTTACACGCGTCTGGGATGTCGTTAATTTAATACGTCCTCTCTCTGACTTCGTGTGTGGTCCTTCTGTTTCATCAGTCCCGGTTTCCTTATTTAAAATGTTAGAGATTTCCTGGGCTATAGTGTAAGTCCTGATAAAAACTCAAATAAAAGGTGTCCGGTACATTAAGAAGGAATTCTGAATTCTAATTCTTCCCTGTAGCAGTCTGGTGTCTTGGCGAGCGATTTCTCAAGTGAAATAGCTTGAGAAAATGATCAGATTATATTCCCTGCCTTCCCACGCCTTCGTTTGTCATGGAGTTAAATAAACGCTCCAATCATATTCAAACAGGTCAGGTTATGGGATAATTTCAAAATATTCCGACATCGGATAATTTTGAACGTAAGGCAGAGGTCAATTCTCCCATATATGGTAATAAGATGTCCGATGCCCTTGTGTACAAACTTACGAACACACCGGTAACCGCATATGACCATGTGTTCAAGATGTAGCAATCTTACTGACAGATCGGTAAACTCATAAAACAGCGTGTTCAAAATGTAACCACCATTACTTTATCAGAAAGTACTCCGGTCATAACAAGAAGAACAGGAAACGCTTACGTCATAAGTTTCCGCCGGTACACGAGATCTTGTGCTAATCTTAGCCAAGCTGTTCCACTCCCTTGCGACTGCGAGTAATTATGTCAGCAAATCTGGGTAGCGTCAAGCAATTCGACAAAAAATATCTGCTACTTAGCAGGAAAATAATGAAGAAAGAAAGAAAGAAAAGTGCGATAATTGACAGCACATAATAAAAATCAGTACCTCAAATGAACCGATACTGTCCGAGAGAAACAAAGATCGATAGAGGCCGCCCCGTTTTGTCACAGTTGTAGCTAGTAATTTTACATACAGGCTAATAACTAGGCTTAAAAAATACACTGACTAACAAAAAAAAACTTTTTTTTTCTTTCTCTAACATTTCTATGTTTTTCTGGTCAATTTTAATGCGCTGTTTTTAAATCTGCAAACCGTTTTTCTCTATCAGGTCGGGATCTCTAGAAATACGCAATTGAAGTTTTTTAACAACGCATACAGTATTACAACATCATTCGTACAAGAAGTATAACAGTTATGTAGGCTTGAATTTCTTTGCAGTCGACTTTCGTCGGGGAATGGCATGGCGTACATCGCGATGAAGCATCCAACAATAATCGGCAAGCATGGTCACACTCCACCGTCCTTGATAACGTGACTCCATTACGGCGATATCTTGATGGAATCGTTCTCCATGTTCATCGCTGACTTCGCCAAGGTTGTCAGGGAAAAAGTCAAGATGTGAATCGAGCAAATGGATTTTGAGGGACATGTTACAGCCCATAATTCTGTATGCATCTATGCACTGCTTAACAATATGCAACATAGTCAACAGATTTGTGATTTCCCAGAAAGTTATCGACGATCGATTTGAATGCCATCCATGCGCGAAGTTCACTACCATGTAACAAGTTCTCGAATTGTTTGTCTGCAATAACTTTCCTAATCTGAGGTCCTACAAAGATACCTTCCTTTATCTTTGCATCGCTAAATTGCGGAAACTTTTCTCGAAGATAAGTGAAAGCTTTGCTCGTTTTATCTAACGCTTTTACAAAATTCTTCATGAGCCCCAACTTTATATGTAACAGTGGTAAAATGAAGCTGTCTTTGTTAACTAATGGCTCGTGTATTACATTTTTATGCCCGAGCTGCATACGATCCCGGATAGGCCACACCTTTCTTGCATAATGTTCCTGTCTGTTGCGGCTGTCCCATTCACATCGGAAGCAACAAAATTTAGTATACCCAGTCTGCATGCCCGTGAGAATGCAATGACCTTAGGTCTCCACAAATCCGCCATTGGTAGTCATTGTACTTTATTTTTTCCAAACGTATAGCCATATTGTCATAAGTTTCTTTCATATGAACAGAGTAGGTGACTGGAATTGATGAAAATAAGTTTCTGTTATGCAATAACACAGCTTTTAGACTAGTCTTGGAAGAATCGATGAAAAGTCGCCATTCGTTGACTATGTGCTTATGACCGAGGTGCACCATTAGACCGTTTACATCTTTGCAATAGCAAATGTCATCATCCATCTCAAAGTATTGAACAAGTTCTCTGTGTCTATGACGAAATTTAGATATCGGAGTATTGGGCGCTAAAAGATTCCATTCTTTGAGTCGCGAACCGAGTAATTCCGCTTGTCCTTTGGTAAGAGCGAGATCACGTATTAGATCTGAAAGTCCTGAATGGTTAATTAAGTAAACACTATCATTCACCGGTATGTAATCTGAGTCAGAATTAGTTTCTAATGCAGGTAAACTATCACTTTCTGATGGTTCATTCACGTCCAACGGATTATGTTCTGGTGGTACTTGGATCGGACACGTGATTGGATCATGAGGCACTGGTTTCGAAACCAATTCAATATTTGAATAAACCACAGACTTTCTAGTTTTAAAAGTGAAACCATGGATATTTGTCAAGCAGAAGTACAATCAGTAGTGTGATTTGTATGTTCACGCCATATTACTGGCACTCCAAAAGGCATCGACTTATGCTTCAGCGATTTTCGTAACCAACCTGCCAATGTATCGAACAAACTGCATTTGGCTACCAAGATTTATTTGCATCATCAACTTTCGAATCGAAATAAAGTTCATATGCTTTCTTTAGTAATGGTGTAAAGTTTTTCTGGTCAACACGATCGGTAAAATATCTGCACACGTAACAGAACAGATCAGCCGAATTTCTACAACTTCTAGAAGCCATATTTTGCTCAGAATTATTTCAAAATACAGTAACTATTTGAAAAATCGCGTAACATATGTCATGCATCTTTTAGCAGTATAAAAAGTAGAATTATGTTGCTTTTTATTAATTTTTAATTAGTTATATAGTAAAAATGAAACGGAGCAAATAACGGTTTCCCAAAAATATATTTATTCACAAATATCTTAAGAACCCGACGTGATAGAGATAAACGGATTTCAGATTTGAAATCAGCGCAAGAAACTGACCTAAGAACACTTATTCTTATATAAGAAAGAAAAATGTTGTTTGTCAGTGATATTAACGGTGTAATCTTATCATGAGACACCAGTAAATAAACTGGAGTCCAATGTTCTGTTGAAATGAGTCGTTATTCACTCTGATAGGAATACCCAGTTATCTACACTCTTGTCATCGGGTTCAAAAAGTAATGTGTCTAATAGCTTACAACGTACAGCACATTTTTTTCCTTACGTCTGTTATTTTGCTGTAATACCCTGTTCAACCAAAACCCGTGGAAGGGTTACAAACGGTTATATTGGGGTATATAGATGTGACAGTATGGCCAACACTAACGCAAGTTATCACGTTAGTATTAGAAATAAAGTCTAACAGACCGACGTAATTGAACAAGACTAGCAAGTATAAACACTAGTCAAGATAAGATAACTTTTAGAAATTAATAGTTAGCTCCCCTTAATTAATAGGCGAAGACCTAGGCATTGTTGACACTTGAGTGAGTGTGTACAGAAAGCTTTGCACGGGCTTGAGTACTTTTATAAGAACAGTTGAGAACTAGCTTCTGAGCAAGACACATCAGTCTTGCAGATCGGTGAGTTTTCCTTGTTAGAAGTTGAGAACTATCCCTTTCTGCAAGTGGAACCTTTTCACACGACTAAGTCAAGATATTATGTTGGAAGAATTGTTTACGGTTTGTACCTCTCGTTATGTTGTATGAACATTTTGATAACTTTTATCTATGAAATTACAAAGAGTCAGTAGAAGCCACCATTGTTTATAAATGACATTGGACAGTATTTCATTGATGCTGTCGTCTTATACAAGGAACAATGCTCTTTTTGATTGTGAACGTTCTGACCGTCAGTAGTCAGGGTATTGAGTTGTGTCAATTATATGAACCTTGCAGTCCAGTTGGACTTATAAATAAAACGGATTGCTTTATAAAACCAGAGTGTTATTGGATATGCACGTTGTAGTGGAAGGTATCAAGGAGAATAGATAACGTGACAGCCTGTGGTGAGTACTAAGAACTTGGGTTGCAATAATCTTTCCTTCGGGTATCAACAGCTCTGGGGGTAACCAGTTACACTCGAGAGATTCCCATAACAATCACCAAAACCTAATCACCTGTCACATAAGCAAAATGGTGACATATGACTTGTAAATGTTATCTAACGGCCATTTGAGATCAAAACTTCTCTCCCCTGTCACACATGAGTAAAGTGGTGCCGTGAGCAGCTCACGCCCCTGTCTACGTTATCTCATTGAACATTCTGTTTCAACTATTTACACATTCATTTACGAATTTATAATGGATACCACTAGCGCTTCAGAAGTACAAATACAACAACAGATGCATCACCAACAAATGCTGCACCAACAAATGTTACAAAATCAGCAGCAACAGCAACCCATATTACCGCATACTGTACCATTAGTTTCATGCCATTTGAACAGTTGTTACTCCATTTTCGGGAGATCCCACACTTTTTAGAAAATGGTTGGTGGACATGGACAAATTTGCATCGTTGATTGACTCAGCCTCAGATTCGGATCGCAAACGGATTGCATTTTTATCTTCGGATGGACTTGTTACATATTTCTTACGCCGCAGAAGTAAGTCTTTTCCAGATGAAACATTTGATAGCCTTCGCAAAAAGTTGGTGAATCGTTACTCTAACATTTCCGATTCAATGCACGCGTGGACACTTCTTAGGAAGATTAAACAGGAGCGTAATGAACCCGTTCAAATGTTTGGATATCGCTTACTAAATCTAGCCGAGGATGCTTTCCTTGGTGCATCAATTCCTTCCGAAGAATTGGAAAGGCACTTGGTCGGAATCTTCATCGATGGTCTCTGGGCAGATAACCTAAAACTCCACCTTTTAAGAAAAGATTCAAAATCTATCACGGAAACGCTTCAGACTGCAGACTACGAAGACCATGTCAGAAAAAGTTTTCATCAACGCATTGGACGAGAACCACGATCAGACTATTTTGCAGAACCGATGGAATAAGACCACTTTCGACATCAATGGAAGAGAGGCAAAACAACAATGATCTACGGTACCCATCTTATTTACAGGATGCACAACATCTTAACCTACACAATCACGATACTTTCCACAGGAATTATGGCGGACATTTCGATCGACGCAATGCTCCGACGACTTCATGGTTGCCACACATACACTATGTAACACCTATTACTTGTTACAATTGTGGGATGCTTGGACATATTTCACGGAATTGTGACCAGATTCTGCCCCACACACAACAACCGCAAGACACTCCTCACCACCAGCCTCACATCAACTACTCTCGTGGACAATCTAGACACTGGGAATCCTTAAATAATAGAAGCAGTAGAGTAGCAGTTCGAAATTTCCTTCAAGATATAAAAGCTGGAAAGTTTTGCGAAGTTAATAATTCAAATGTCAGGACAGAAAGTGGACACTGTGTCAAAATCAAAGTGTGTAAAACAGAAAGAACCACGAACTGTAAGAATAATGATGGAGCAGAAATCAATCGTGTAAGAGAAAGACCTAAGTTGAACTTGCAGATTAATACCACCACCAAAGCTCACGCGTCTCAGATAAAGTTAGATGATCACAGACCTGTTCCGAGCCCTAGGATGAAATCTATGAGACCTGTTAGAAAAGCTACTCTTTCACATTATACATTTTCCACTTCCATTGCTTCCAGTGATGACGAATCTATTCCTCATGCCGATATCCTTACAGCTTTCAGAGAAGCCGTGAAGCGTAATAGAAAAGAACGAAACACTTCATCCGAAGAAGACGACATACCATTACAAGAATTACGACAGAGGATACAACAACGCAATGCTCGGTTACGAAGTCAAACTGAACCACAGACTGAAGATGAATATTCTTCTCCGCAACACTCCAACATGACCTCATCTCCGATTCAGGTTCAACCACCTACACCAGATGATCAGACTGATTCCTCTGCCACGATCACAGCGGAATCATGGAAAGATATAACTTCTGACCCACTACCACCACCCTCCATGTTTGAAGATATCCATTCTGATATTGATATCAACATACCTACTCGATGCGCTATTAAACGCCATTACTTATTGTCCTCCACTGATTCAGCTCCATAGTCGAAGCTGATTAGACCTACACAGGAACACGTACGGCTCCGAGTTCGAAGAAAACGAAGAAAATTGCCCACCTCCTCTCTGGGCGGTACACATCCTCGTAACCCTGATGAACACGTCGCTCATATTACCACGACTAGTCCCCACACAGACAACCCTCAAAATGATCAGCGCTTATCATCACGAGATGTCGCAGTTCTAGAATTGGTCAGAATGGCGCTTGCCAAATACTAACATTTATAATTGTTTTTTTCTTAGTCTTTTTCAGAATGATAATGAGTTGTTACATCATTCTTTTGACCTTGCACTTCGCGATAATTGTCACACCCCATCCGGCCAGCAATCTTTTGTGACGTGATACTACATTGTTTGAGAAGATCGAGGACGTATCGGACTCCTCATCTAGATGGACGATTACTCTTGTCACTTCCTTATGGCCACTACAGACGGAATTATAAGATACTATGTGCTCGTTTAGCATAATCAATCAGTATATCACTGAGACTATAAATAATTACATTGTATTACAACTTCATTCTTATTTGTTTTTTCGACCATGTCGAGTAGAGAGACATTACAGTTACTAGAAACCTTAGTTGCCAGGCAAACTAGTTTAATACTGTAAGTAGATATCGTAGAGCTAGTACACCTTTCATTGGTCAAGCTCCAGTTTTTTTTTGGGACTTCCACTGTTGACAACATAAACAGTCGCGCATCACACGTACGTACCATCGCAGACAATCAACAGCTTATACACCATGTCCTAAATGAGAGTCTTACAATTGTAAATAATATGTATACAGCTATTAATTCTAATTGACTGCACATCAATCTTATGCAGAATATGGTTACATAGTCAGTAAATTTTTCTAACTCTGCGATTCAGACATTGTATAATGACACAGCGTATAGACACAGCGATGAGACATGTTTTTTATATGTATTGGCTATTATTGATAAAGCCAGAAATGTTTTTTCTTCATATCACAAACACGATCACCACATTTGAAGGACACTTGGATTACTTTCGCACACATCGGTTACCAACCACATTGCCTTTCACAGACCTTGGCCTCATTTTTTTTACACAATATCATCTACACTTCCACATTCACTTCAGACACCTCAACTTGATTTCCATAATGTGTTATTTTTGTACGAATTTCTTGACGTTGATGCCATATTATCACATGATATGTTTTTTTTTTTACTTTTGATACATGTTCCATCAACAGTTGTTGATAATGTTTTGAGTTATATCATATTCATAATATTATTATACCACTTCCTTCCCACATATGCTACGTGATTGTTTCATTAGTTGATTACCATATTACATAATGTGCGCCTATAGTTTACTAAGTCCCATGTTTGTAAGGTTTTCTGTGATGGTAATTTACTGTTTCCACATAATTTTCAATTGTTTTCATATGATGTCATGATTATATACTCTTGTGTTTTTTGGGATGTTATTTTTGAAGATTTTAGGTTAGGTAGTACAAAAATGTCTCCCTCTAGGATACATTTTTGTAGCCCCAGGACGTATGTGACAGTACGGCCAACACTAACGCAAGTTATAACTTAGTATTACAAATAAAGTCTAACAGACAGACGTAATTGAACAAGACTACCAAGTATAAACACTAGTCAAGATAAGATAACTCTTAGAAATTAATAGTTAGCTCCCCTTTATTAATAAGCGAAGACCTAGGCATTGTTGACACTTGAGTGAGTGTGTACAGAAAGCTTAGCACGGGCTTGAGTACTTTTATAAGAACAGTTGAGAACTAGCTTCTGAGCAAGACACATCAGAAATTACAAAGAGTCAGTAATCTTTCCTTCGGGTAACAACAGCTCTGGGGGTAACCAGTTACACTCGAGAGATTCCCATAACAATCATCAAAACCTAACCACCTGTCACAGAAGCAAAATGGTGACATATGACTTATAAATGTTATCTAACGCCATTTGAGATCAAAACTTCTCTCCTTTATTACATAGGGTGTTAGTACAGCATATTAAGCCAAGCTCATTGCTTTTAACCACTGAAACGCGTTGTTTTTTGTCCTTGCAGTAGCTAGCGGATCCTCAAAGAATTGATGTTTCCCTGATTTATGCAAACAATTTCGTTTGACCGCGAACATCAGAGTACTAAAGTTCCCCCTAGACGAACAAGTGCCTCTCTGTGCGGGTGTGGTCGTTAGGTAATGGTATTGACGTTCACTGACCAGAGCTGGCGTCAACTTCAAGCAGCGGGTTTCCCGGAGAGTTGTGGATTTTTAATGAGTAGCAGACTGCAATCAAAGAAGGAGATCGACCGCTATATTTTCAGCCTGCGGTCTGAAAGAAAGACAGATCCACGATTTGGGAAATGAAAGAAAAGAGGTTACTATAGCAGATGAGAATAAAAATGTGTTTAAGAGGCTGGTCCTCAAACATTAGAAAACAATCATGGAAGAAAGGTTTGGACGGGCTGGACAATTTTAATAACTGCCAAACCACGACCAAGGGTCACAGAAACATGCTTTGGTAGAAGAATGTTAACAATGGTAAGGATAGCAGAATAGCATGCAATGGAATGCTAATTACCCATATCTTCTTCTTCTTCCTCGTTCGCCCTGAAAAGGACGGTGGTTGCGTTGTATCTGTTTACGCCTAAGCTGTGATATCTGCACCTTTCGGTCGACACATCCGACTTCAGCACGGCATTTTTTAGGGACCGGGTTTGCCTTCCCATTGCGATCCGCACTCGCTCAGCCAGACTGCACTGCTGCAGACTGTTTCCAGGACCACTACGTGGAGGTGGAGTGCGGTCTTGACCAGCTCTGGTTCGCTGGTCCTGATGCAAGCAGTACAGCTATGGGTCGCTGACTGCATTCACTATTGCTGCATCTTGGGGTCCCTAATTACCCATATAACAAATAAACATTTCACTTTCTTGTGGGTATATACTCAGAAGAGGGAGGACAGCTAAATTTCTCCGTGACAACATGTACAATTGATGGGAAAAGATAGAAATGATGTCACAGAGAGAAGATACTGGAGAGTGTGACAACGTAGTAAGGGCAAATGTAAAAAACTGAACATATCACCAGCATTTGAGAAATAAAGTAGATATGCACGATTGTTTATGCTAGCCGGTTTAACACTTTTAAATAGTGATAGAATGCTTAGGGCGCGTGGTTTTCGAGGCAAAGGGACCGGATACGAACACAGGTTAAGTTAGGCGCCAGTTCTCTAGCTGTAAAAATAGGCAGTAACTCTGTTCGTCAGCTAGGGAAGGCAAAGGCAGCTAGGAAAGGACCTTGTCAACCAATCACGTAAAGCTAGTACAGATGAAATCTCGAGACGTCGCTTTCCTTCAGAAATATGTGCTAAGGGACTACCTTTACCGTTTAAAACAAAACAAAACAAGTGTTTTCAGCCTTTGAAGATAATAAGAAAGTCGTAACAAAAATAGTTATATTTACTCTTGTAGTTCCCGGGCGTCTTGGAAGATAATAAGAAAGTCGTAACAAAAATAGTTATTATTTACTAGTGTGGTTCCCGGTGGTCTTGGAAGATAATAAGAAAGTCGTAACAAAAATAGTTATTATTTACTAGTGTGGTTCCCGGTGGTCTTGGAAGATAATAAGAAAGTCGTAACAAAAATAGTTATTATTTACTCGTGTGGTTCCCGGTGGTCTTGGAAGATAATAAGAAAGTCGTAACAAAAATAGTTATTATTTACTAGTGTGGTTCCCGGTGGTCTTGGAAGATAATAAGAAAGTCGTAACAAAAATAGTTATTATTTACTAGTGTGGTTCCCGGTGGTCTTGGAAGATAATAAGAAAGTCGTAACAAAAATAGTTATTATTTACTAGTGTGGTTCCCGGTGGTCTTGGAAGATAATAAGAAAGTCGTAACTAAAATAGTTATTATTTACTAGTGTGGTTCCCGGTGGTCTTGGAAGATAATAAGAAAGTCGTAACAAAAATAGTTATTATTTACTAGTGTGGTTCCCGGTGGTCTTGGAAGATAATAAGAAAGTCGTAACAAAAATAGTTATTATTTACTAGTGTGGTTCCCGGTGGTCTTGGAAGATAATAAGAAAGTCGTAACAAAAATAGTTATTATTTACTAGTGTGGTTCCCGGTGGTCTTGGAAGATAATAAGAAAGTCGTTGTCATAAAATTAACAAGTGATACAACGTAAAAATATCTCCAAAGGATAAAATGTAAGGATAAAAACATAACGCGTAAGCTGCTGATAGTACATGATCGCCCTGACCGCGGGTCATCACCCTCCATAAAAATTGACTTGTTAGATGGGAAATCAAAACGGTTACCATTTGGAGGGATGAGAACGGCGGATCAAAAGGAAAAAAAAAATATGACTGGAAAAAATTGCGTGAGACTAGCAAGGCTAAGGAGACGCAATTGGGGGGGGGGGGGGGGGGGGGGGGGGGGGGGGGGGGGCGGGGGGAGGCGGGGGGGGGGCGGGGGGGGGGGGAGGGGGGGGGGGGGGGGGGGGGGGGGGGGGGGGGGGGGGGGGGGGGGGGGGGGGGGGGGGAACGGAGAAAAAAAAAGTCACGTTCCCCAAGTTGACATAAAGTAAGGAACTCGACAGAAGGGACCCTGGATATGATACGCCACAGTCATTTATTGGACGCTTTTGCGATACCAAGCCTTTGATTTGAATTCAGCGGCTAAACGCAGATGCTTGAAATATTACAAAATTTAAAAAGTAACTTTTCTTAATATTAATGTTAGGAATATAAAAATTAGCTGGCCGGATGGCCCATTCTGAGCAGTGAAATAATATGTTTTTAATTTTACAGACGGATAGATAATAATGAAAATAATGACAAAAGACAGTGTTGTTCACAACAGCGAAAGACTGCATTGAATCAAAAGTGTCGCTATTTGCACAAAAAATCGCGACCTTGAGACGCAGGTGTTCAAATCTACTTAGCATGGAAGAGAAGGGATATTGGTGGAAGCTGTGTCTAAAAATAACTTTTATCGACAAAATTTTGGAGGGGAGAGAAAGGTTGGTTCAAAAATTAAGTACGTTTTGTGAAAACGCAAGTAGAGACGGACAGACTAACAGATAAAAATCCATACTTGACTGAAGCATGACTGAAATGACTTTAGTGTAGGAAATTTGAATTTAAAAAAACCAAGGCATTGATTGGCCACAGACAATCATATTATCCGCGCTCAGACGAGCTTTTTTGCCATTCCTCAATAGTTGTCCAGTGATAGACACAGTAAATTTCAAGTGTGGTGATTTCCAAATGAAATAAATTGAAATAAGTTCAGGGACGCCATACTATAGCCAGCAGCTCAGCTGAGTTTTGCTAGCATTTCTGTGTTCTTTATTCATAATCTGGTAAGATTGAAATTATTTCTTTGTATATTTTGAATATTGTTTAATGTCCGAGTGATTTGATACTGCCATATCGAAATCTAGCCTTACAAACAAGTAAGGATTCGCTCTGGACCCCCCGCCCTAGTTCAGGGTCTAGAAACAAACAATATATAAACTACAGCAAGGTTTAGGAAGGGGTGATCAAGTGTTGAGAACAGTGAATCATATCACCTATCCTATTCTATGGCAGTGAGATAATGCACCTATTTCAGAATCTGTAGACTGGGGAAAAAGACTGTTACGTGCAGTCTTTGATATCTTACAATATTATACATTGGTATTCTTGTTATCTTCGCAAATATTTTGAAAGAAAAATAGTGCTTAAGGGAAAGTCATTATTGTGTTACTTCCCTTGAAAGTTGTGTCGGCTCTTTCGATCAAACTCCGCGGATAAATCCATTTTACTGCGATTTATTCGTTGTTTGGGTAATAATAGATTGTTCTTGCTTCAGAATATCTATGGCCTGAATTTATGTGTATTGTTTGTCTGAGTAGGACGAGTCTGTCTTATATCTGTATATCTTTACATATCTAAGTCGAACTATATGTTCTGGTGTCTCTAGAGAGGTCGAAGGCTATTCGGCGGATGTGTCGCTAGAGAGTGGTGTGATTTGGCTTCGTCCTGATAGGGACTGTGTTTTTCCATGTCGGCCTGTCGCCGGGGAAAAAGTGATCTCAGTATTTGTGGGGAAGGTGATAGTCGTCTAAACCTA